>JAODAL010056691.1:0-23134 GCA_025379985.1 Phyllomedusa bahiana | reverse complement strand
CTCCCCCTGCCCCGGGGGGACGGCGGTCCCCCCCGGGGTACGGCGGTCCGCCCCCGGGAGTCACGGCGGTCCTCCCCCGGGAGTCACGGCGGTCCGCCCCCGGGAGTCACGGCGGTCGTCGCCCTGCCCCCGGGAGTCACGGCGGTCCTCCTCCTGCCCCCGGGAGTCACGGCGGTCCTCCTCCTGCCCCCGGGAGTCACGGCGGTCCTCCTCCTGCCCCCTGTAGTCACGGCGGTCCCCCTCCGGCCCCCTGTAGTCACGGCGGTCCCCCTCCGGCCCCCTGTAGTCACGGCGGTCCCCCACCGGCCCCCGGGAGCCACGTCGGCCCCCCAGCGGCCCCCGGGAGACCCCGCGGCCCCCCTCCTCCCCCCGGGAGCCACGGCGGCCCCCCTCCTCCCCCCGGGGAGCCACGGCGGCCCCCTCCGGCCCCCGGGAGCCACGGCGGTCCCCCTCCTGCCCCCGGGAGTCAAGTAGTCGTCCTCCAGCCACTGGGTACTGACCTCTCCGCTCCTGATGACCTCAGTCTTGGAAACAGGGCTTCCATCTTCTCCATCTTTGTCTGGGACGTCTGAAGGGCGGGGTTTGGATAAGGGGGCGGAGCCCATGGTCGTCTTCCCTCTATTGCGCCCAGCCATAGAGGAAGTGTCTCCCTCCGCCTCTTTTTGTTGATACAGATGCACTAGCACTGGAAGGGACGACACATCGGAAGCCCCCGGGGGCGCACACGTTTTTTGGGGCCTCTTGACGATCTCTTCGAGTGCGAATATTAATGGAGAACGGATGTTTTAATTTTTTTCGTTTTTTTCCCCTAAAACTGAACAATATGGAGGAAAATAAGTCCGAGCCTTCTGGGTTAACGTCGCCTGCGCCTTTGCCTTCGCCCCCTCCTCGTCCCCACGGCCGCAGAGCAAGGGGTTACTGCTGCAATTAGCCCCCCGCTTTACGGCAGCTGTAAGGTGCGACTCTTTATTCTGCGCGTTTTTTATGCCTACGCATTTTACGCGGCGCGGACGTAGCCCGAATTCTGCATGACCCCGGGTCACGATATGTCTGCGGGGAGTGCTAGACCCGTCGCCTGGTAGCGCCATCGTGAGCCGGGTTATTCAGCCTTTGCGGGGCAAGGGGGGGGGGGCACTTTGCAGGAACGTGCCGCGCTGCTCAATAATAGATGTTTACACCGCTGCTTGGTGAAGTGCTAAAACGCATCCTGCGTCCCCAGAGCTGAATTATTGATGTCGGAGCAGCGCTCCTCGCACCGCGCTGACGCCACTTGGTGGCAATGTTGCTCCAGCCCAGCGAGCGCCTCTGTGCAGCACGGTGGCTGTTAATTCGCCCGTGTCCTCGGTGAGATCTGTGAATGTTATTGTGCGGGGAGCGGTGGAATATCGCGGCGCACACTTCTCCGTGTTATTAGTTCTCATTTTCACCTGTAATTCTCTCTGTAACCCGCGCGGTCCGGAGTCTGGGGGAACGGGCGCCGACAGCGCCACTCCGGATAGAAGAGAATTTCCTCCTAAAAATCATGAAATCCCCAATCGCTGCGAGTCCTGGAGTCTAATTGTGTCAGGCTGGTAGATGGGTGGCTGCTGTGTCTTATTTATATCTGCTTCCGGGAAAGCTGGGTGGTAACTGGCATGAAAGGAGAGGCTGACGCGTGGTGGGTCACTATGGACTAGGGCTGCTAGAATATTCCAGATGTACAGAGGCTGCTCTCCCACAGCTGGGGTGCAAGCGCTTTATGGTTACACCATGCAATACGCTTGATGGTTAATGAACGCTCTTAAAGGCACAGTATGCTTGATGGTTAATGAACGCTCAAGGTACTGTATGCTTGATGGTTAATATAACCTTGAAGGTACAGTGAGCTTGACGGTTAATGAACGCTCTTAAAGGCATAGAATGCTTGATGGTTAAGAATGTCCAAGGTACTGTATGCTTGATGGTTCATGGGCACTCTTGAAGGCACGGTTCGCTTGATGGTTAATGGACACTCTTGAAGGCACGGTACGCTTGATGGTGAATAGGCACTCTTGAAAGCACGGTACGCTTGATGGTTAGTGGACACTTTTGAAGGCACGGTACGCTTGATGGTTCATGGGCACTCTTGAAGGCACAGTATGCTTGCTGGTTAATGTACATTCTTGAAGGCACAGTACGCCTGATGGTTAATGGGCACTCTTGAAGGCACGGTACGCTTGATGGTTAATGGGCACTCTTGAAGGCACGGTACGCTTGATGGTTAATGGACAGTCTTGAAGGCACGGTTCGCTTGATGGTTAATGGAAACTCTTGAAGGCACAGTACGCTTGATGGTTAGTGGAAACTCTTGAAGGCACGGTACGCTTGATGGTTAATGGACACTCTTGTAGGCACAGTACGCTTGATGGTTATTGGAAACTCTTGAAGGCACTGTACGCTTGATGGTTAATGTACACTCTTGTAGGCACAGTACGCTTGCTGGTTAATGGGCACTCTTGAAGGCACAGCACGCTTGATGGTTAATTGACACTCTTGAAGGCACAGTACGCTTGATGGTTAATGGGCACTCTTGAAGGCACGGTACGCTTGATGGTTAATGGACACTCTTGAAGGTACAGTATGCTTGACGGTTAATGAACACTTGAGGGCACAGTGAGCTTGATGGTTAATGGACACTCTAGAAGGCACAGTACTCTTGATGGTTAATGAACACTTGAAGGCACAGTACTCTTGATGGTTAATGGACACTCTTGAAGGCACAGTACGCTTGATGGTTAATGGGCACTCTTGAAGGCACAGTACGCTTGATGGTTAATGGGCACTCTTGAAAGCACGGTACGCTGGATGGTTAATGGACAACCTTGAAGGCACAGTACGCTTGATGGTTAATGGACAACCTTGAAGGCACAGTGAGCTTGATGGTTAATGGGCACTCTGAGACACTCTACACTTGATAGTTGTTGGAAATTTTGCAAGCAGCAACTGTTTTTCCGATAGTGGCCAGGATGTGGGGATGGTCTAAAGCTAGGCCCTTCCCTTTGTTTTAAGGGGAATCGGCACTTTTCACTTTTGTGGTTTTGGGAAAATTTTGCAAGCAGCAACTGTTTTTCCGATAGGGCCAGGGATGAGGGAGATGGTCTAAAGACTACAGTCCTCTAACTGGTGTATAAACACTCTTCGAGGCACAGTGCGCTTGACAGTTGCTGAAAATCTTAGTAACAGAAACAATTTTGCCAAATGGAGCAGGGACCATGTGAGACCCCACAGGCCTGGGTTGTGCCAATTTGCGTCTCTGAGGTATTTTTTTGCTCTACCTCAGGGGTACTTGTGTCATTTCCGGGGGTCACGTCGGGTCAGTGTCTGGCTCCGTCTGTACAGTCGGCGGCGATGAAGCCCTCGATCTGTCATGTTCCTTCCGCCCTGCCCGGTCATCTCGCTGCCGTGCGGTCACTCGTTCAAGGTTCCTGGCGCGGTGATATATGATGGAGGTGAACGCCTGGCCGAGATTTATCCGCAGCCTCCGTCATCACTCTCACTCCAAACTGCATAAATTGTGGTAAAAAGTCAGGAGCAACGGTCTGCAAGGGGAGACGAGGTAACAGAGGGCGGACACAGGGCCCGGTGTCATGGACTCCCGCTGAGGAGGGAGACCATGAGGATGAGAACAGATTAGGGTGATGGGGCAGATGCAGGGTCATGGGTCATAGACCCCTGATGACTTACAAGGGGTATTAGACACGGGATCCAGAGGGGAAGACCATGATGGAATGATAGAATGGGCTGAAGAGCATGGGCAAGGGCCCGGTGTCGTGGCCCCACAGTGCCTGAGGAGGAGGATGGAGTGAGGGGCAAAACTAAGAGGGTAAGAACAGAATGGAGTGACAGAAAGTGGGGTGGGAGAGCGTGACTGGGGGGGGGGGGTGAGAAAAGAGATGGAGAGACACATCTCCCCCTTTATGAAAGGGGAAATGTGACTCAGGTTATTTCACAAGCCCATCATGCCACGCGGTCCGGGCGGGATAGCCCATCACACGGCGCGCGGTCCGGGAGGGATAGCCCATCACACGGCGCGCGGTCCGGGAGGGATAGCCCATCACACGGCGCGCGGTCCGGGAGGGATAGCCCATCACACGGCGCGCGGTCCGGGAGGGATAGCCCATCACACGGCGCGCGGTCCGGGAGGGATAGCCCATCACACGGCGCGCGGTCCGGGAGGGATAGCCCATCACACGGCGCGCGGTCCGGGAGGGATAGCCCATCACACGGCGCGCGGTCCGGGAGGGATAGCACGTCGCGCGGTCGGGTGGGATAGCCCATCACACGGCGCGCGGTCGGGTGGGATAGACCTTCAGATGGCGTGCTTTCCGGGCGGGATAGCCCATCACACGGCGCGCGGTCCGGGAGGGATAGCCCATCACACGGCGCGCGGTCCGGGAGGGATAGCCCATCACATGATGTGCGGTCCGGGAGGGATAGCCCATCACACGGCGCGCGGTCCGGGAGGATAGCATGGCGCACGGTCGGGTGGGATAGCCCATCACACGGCGCGCAGTCTGGGACGGATAGCCCTTCAGATGGCGTGCTTTCCGGGCGGGATAGCCCATCACATGGTGCGCGGTCCGGGTGGCATAACCTGGGGGCGCGCAGAGTGAGGGACGGGGCGCAGAGCAAGGGCCGGGGAGAGGTGGACGTTCTCCTGTTGCTTTCCATCTGCCGCGCGCTGATCTCCCCGTCCCCAGGGGTCACCTTCCTCCCCGGTGTCGCGGATCAAGGCGCAGGTCGGTCTATTGCTCGTCTGTATCTTGTGTTTTTATCCTGGATTAATTTGAAGCTCGATCTCAGGTTTATTAGAAGAGACGTGCGCAGGTGGAGCAGAGGCAGGACAGCCGGCCGCAGGTGGAGCAGAGGCAGGACAGCCGGCCGCAGGTGGAGCAGAGGCAGGACAGCCGGCCGCAGGTGGAGCAGAGGCAGGACAGCCGGCCGCAGGTGGAGCAGAGGCAGGACAGCCGGCCGCAGGTGGAGCAGAGGCAGGACAGCCGGCCGCAGGTGGAGCAGAGGCAGGACAGCCGGCCGCAGGTGGAGCAGAGGCAGGACAGCCGGCCGCAGGTGGAGCTGAGGGAGGACTGCCGTGCGCCGGTGGAGCTGAGGCAGGACAGCCGGGCGCAGGTGGAGCAGAGGCAGGACAGCCGGCCGCAGGTGGAGCAGAGGCAGGACAGCCGGCCGCCGGTGGAGCAGAGGCAGGACAGCCGGCCGCAGGTGGAGCAGAGGCAGGACAGCAGGCCGCAGTGGTGCCTTTAATTACAGGGGGGACAAGGTGACCCTTTCTTAGTCTTGTCCTGCAGATTTGGCATCAGACGCCTCTAATGACACCTATAATGTTGGGAACAGCTCGGAGCCTTATTTCAGCTTGGCAGCTGCAGAACTGTGAATTCAGCTCTGGAGTTGATGCAATTTTGTTTTATTGTTTGTAAGTCATTTCTGTTTGATTATTATTCTACATCTGTTCACAATTCCCATCCTGCAGATACATCAAGAGCTGCAGTCAATTAATTTACTCTTCTTGCATCTAGAGCTGCATTTACTATCTAGCAGACTGCAGGGCCTCCTGTCTCCTTCAACAGGTTGGTAAATGCAGCTCCGGATGTGACTACAGTAAATTATAGACATTATGGGCTGCAGGGCCTAAAGGGCCAGTGTTGTACAGGTTGTTGTGTACTGTAGTCACATCCAGAGCTGCATTTACCATCTAGCAGGTAGCAGGGCCTCACATGCTCTTTTACGGTGCTTTACTGTAGTCACATCCAGAGCTGCATTTACCGTCTAGCAGGTAGCAGGGCCTCACATGCCCTTTCACGGTGCTTTACTGTAGTCACATCCAGAGCTGCATTTACCGTCTAGCAGGTAGCAGGGCCGCACATCCCCTTTTACGGTGCTTTACTGTAGTCACATCCAGAGCTGCATTTACCTTCTAGCAGACAGCAGAGCCTCACATGCCCTTTTATGGTGCTTTGCTGTAGTCACATCCTGAGCTGTATTTACCTTCTAGATGTAGCAGGGCCTCACATCCCCTTTTACAGTGCTTTACTCTAGTCACATCTAGAGCTGCATTTACCTTCTCGCATGTAGTAGGGCCTCACATCTCCTTTAACGTTGCTTTACTGTAGTCACATCCAGAGCAGCATTTACCTTCTAGCATGTAGGAGGGCCCCACATCCCCTTTTACATTGCTTTACTGTAGTCACATCCAGAGCTGCATTTACCGTCTAGCAGGTAGCAGGGCCTCACACCCCCTTTCACGGTGCTTTGCTGTAGTCACATCCAGAGCTGCAGATTGTAGTTAATGTGCGCGGTCAGGGCTGACGTCCCCGTCACTGTGTCTTCCAGATACGTCCGGATTGTAGGGACCCACAACACAGTCAACAAGGTCTTCCACCTGGTGGCCTTCGAGTGCACGTTCACCCACAAGAGCTTCACTCTGGAGCAAGGACTGATAGGTACGTAGAGGCGGGGACTCCCATAATGCCCTGCTTCCCATCTGTTCTACAAGTATTGGGGAGCCACGCTGGGTACAAATAACATAGCAGTGCTGTAATCACATTGAGGAGGGGGACAGAGGGGTCTGGAGGAGGGGGGGGCAGAGGAGTCTGGAGGAGGGGGGGCAGAGGAGTCTGGAGGAGGGGGGCAGAGGAGTCTGGAGGAGGGGGGCAGAGGAGTCTGGAGGAGGGGGGGCAGAGGAGTCTGGAGGAGGGGGGGCAGAGGAGTCGAGGAGGGGGGGCAGAGGAGTCTGGAGGAGGGGGGCAGAGGAGTCTGGAGGAGGGGGGCCAGAGGGTCTGGAGGAGGGGGGGGCAGAGGGGTCTGGAGGAGAGGGGGGCAGAGGAGTCTGGAGGAGGGGGGGGGGCAGAGGAGTCTGGAGGAGGGGGGCAGAGGGGTCTGGAGGAGGGGGGCAGAGGGGTCGGGAGGAGGGGGGGGCAGTGGGGTCTGGAGGAGTGGGGGGCAGGGGGGTCTTGAGTTGGGGGGGGCGGAGGGGTCTGGTGGAGGGGGGCAGAGGGGTCTGGAGGAGGGGGGGCAGAGGGGTCTGGAGGAGGGGGGCAGCGGGGTCTGGAGGAGGGGGGGCAGATGTGTCTGGAGGAGGGGGGGCAGATGAGTCTGGAGGAGGGAGACAGAGGAGTCTGGAGGAGGGGGGGCAGAGGAGTCTGGAGGAGGGGGGGCAGGGGGGTCTGGAGGAGGGGGGCAGGGGGGTCTGCAGGGGGGTCTGGAGGAGGGGGGGCAGATGTGTCTGGAGGAGGGGGGCAGAGGGGTCTGGAAGAGGGGGTGGCAGATGGGTCTGGAAGAGGGGGTGGCAGATGAGTCTGGAAGAGGGGGTGGCAGATGAGTCTGGAGGAGGGGGGCAGAGGAGTCTGGAGGAGGGGGGTCTGGAGGAGGGGGGGCAGAGGGGGCGGCAGAGGGGTCTGGAGGAGGGGGGGCAGATGTGTCTGGAGGAGGGGGGGGGCAGGGGGGTCTGGAGGAGGGGGCGGCAGAGGGGTCTGGAGGAGAGGGGGGCAGGGGGGTCTGGAGGAGGGGGCGGCAGAGGGGTCTGGAGGAGGGGGGGCAGAGGGGTCTGGAGGAGGGGGGGCAGATGTGTCTGGAGGAGGGGGGGCAGAGGGGTCTGGAGGAGGGGGGCAGAGGAGTCTGGAGGAGGGGGGGCAGAGGGGTCTGGAGGAGAGGGGGGCAGAGGGGTCTGGAGGAGAGGGGGGCAGAGGGGTCTGGAGGATTGGGAGGATATAGAGGAGGGAGGACAGTTATCATACAGTGTAGTGAGCCCCGGGTAGCAGTAGCGGCGGCGGCCTCGGCTCCCAACACAACTTGTACCCAGTGAGATTACAGCTGCATCTTGTTTCATCCCCTTTCCCCCCCTCCCCCCCACGGTGCCGGGCATCTTGTTTCCAGTCCCCCCCCCCCCCCCCCCCCACGGTGCCCTGCCATCTTGTTTCAGCCCTTCCCCCCCCCCCCCCACGGTGCCGCCATCTTGTTTCAGCCCCTTCCCCCCCCCCCCCAAAGGTGCCGCCACCTTGTTTCAGCCCCTTTCCCCCCCACGGTGCCGCCATCTTGTTTCAGCCCCTCTCCTCCCACGGGGCCGCCATCTTGTTTCGGCCCCTCTCGGTGCCGCCATCTTGTTTCAGCCCCTCTCCCCGCATGGTGCCGCCATCTTGTTTCAGCCCCTCTCCTCCCATGGTGCCGCCATCTTGTTTCAGCCCCTCTCCTCCCATGGTGCCGCCATCTTGTTTCAGCCCATCTCCCCCCATGGTGCCGCCATGCCGGTGTAGGTCATTGCTTCCATTTAATGTGACGCCTCCTTTGTCTTCCAGTCCCGGCAGAGAACGTCGCCACCATTGCAGAATGCGCCAGCGTGATCGAGGGCGTGAGCCGCAGCCGCAACGCTCTGCTGAACGGCGACACCAAGAACTACGACTGGGACTCTGGATACACCTGTCACCAGCTGGGGAGCGGAGCCATCGTCGTCCAGCTGGCGCAACCGTATATGATCGGCTCTATCAGGTATGGTCTGCAGAGCGTCTCACCGTGGTAATAACAGGGCCGCAGAGCATCTTACTGCTGTAACAGTGGGGCTGCAGAGCATCTAACAGCTATAATAATGAGACTGCAGAGCATCCAACAACTATAATAATGGGACTGCAGAGCATCTCACCGATATAACGAGGCTGCAGAGCATCTACCAGGTATAATAATGGGACTGCAGAGCATCTCACCGCTGTAACAGTGGGGCTGCAGAGCACATACCAGGTATAATAATGGGGCTGCAAAGCATCTAATCGCTCTAATAATGGGTCTGCAGAACAAGTCACCGCTGTAATATTGAGGCTGCAGAGCATCTAACAGCTATAATAATGGGTCTTCAGAGCATCTCAACATGGTAATAAAGGGCCGCAGAGCATTTTACCACTGTAATAACAGGGTTGCAGAGCATCTCACTGCGGTGGTAATGGCTGCAGAGCATCTCACTGGAGTTGGAATGGCTGCAGAGCATCTCATTGTGATTGTAATGGCTGCAGAGCATCTCACTGTGATAACAGGGCTGCAGAGGATCTCACTGCGGTAATAACAGGGCTGCAGAGCATCTCATGGCTGTAATAGTTGCAGATCATCTGTAATAACAGTCCTGCAGGACATCTCACCGCTGTAATAATGGGTCTGCAGAGCATCTCACCGCTATAATAATGGGTCTGCAGAGCATCTCAATGATGCACTGTACTGTAATAACGCTATAACAGCCGGGCCCGTGGCTGCGGTCGCACATCTGCCGCTCCAGCAGGAAAGGTTACCCCGTTTCTCCCATCTCCTGTTGTGTGAGATTTAGTGTCGGCGGCGGCGGCCATTATCCTCAGCTGAGCGGCTGCCGCACAATTTAGGAGCGCGGCTCGCGGACATCAAGCACTTAGAGGAAGCTTCTCTGTGGGATAAGTGGCCACATAAAACGCGCTCGTCTCAGCCGCACTCGCCGCGGCGCCCGGTGATAAAGGCGCCATTGTAATGAATGGAAATGGCGGGATTTATATCGCACTTGTACTGTATAGCTCAATGTTGTGGAACCTTCCAGCTTTCTGGAGATAATGGCAGCGAGCGCAGAGAGCCCCCCTCCCCCCGGGCACCGCACACCAGATGTAGACATGCTGACTTACATAGGACTGCAGGGGACATCTACTCCGTTATCTGTACTCAGAGAGCTGTCACGGTGTTATCTGAGGTGTTACATAGGACTGCAGGTGACATCTGCTACATTATCTGTTCTCAGAGAGTTATCACTGTGTTATCTGTAATGTTACATAGGACTGCAGGGGACATGACTGCATTTTCTGTACCCAGAGAGTTATCACTGTATTATCTGTGGTGTTACATAGGACTGCAGGTGACATCTACCACATTATCTTTACTCAGAGAATTATCACTGTGATATGTGGTGTTACATAGGACTGCAGGGGACGTCTACTCCATTATCTGTGGTGTAGGATATGGCAGAGTTGTGAATGCAGCTCTGGAGGTGATGGACAGTCAGGTCAGTAGGGGATGAGTAGTTCTCACATAGAGTTTTTGGAGGGGCGCTGCTGGTACCCCATAGGAGGAGGGGGACTCTTCTCTCGTTCTCCTTAGCCGCCGCGGTGTTACAGCGGGGTATATATAGGTAGTGAGGATTGCGGTATGGCTGTGTGCGCTGATGACATCACCAAGAGACTTGTGACCCGTCAGACCATGAGTGTGAGGTCATCATGGATGGCGATAACACTAGTGACAATCTCTGCTTATTGTTCCTAATAATATGGGCGGGACTGTGACAACCTCTCTTATCACTGCTTATTGATCCTAATAATATGGGCGGGGCTGTGACAACCTCTCCTATCACTGCTTATTGTTCCTAATAATATGGGCGGGTCTGTGACAACCTCTCCTATCACTGCTTATTGTTCCTAATAACATGGGCGGGGCTGTGACAACCTCTCCTATCACTGCTTATTGTTCCTAATAATATGGGCGGGGCTGTGACAACCTCTCCTATCACTGCTTATTGTTCCTAATAATATGGGCGGGGCTGTGACAACCTCTCCTATCACTGCTTATTGTTCCTAATAATATGGGCGGGGCTGTGACAACCTCTCCTATCACTGCTTATTGTTCCTAATAATATGGGCGGGCTGTGACAACCTCTCCTATCACTGCTTATTGTTCCTAATAATATGGGTGATGCTGTGACAACCTCTCCTATCACTGCTTATTGTTCCGAATAATATGGGCGGGGCTGTGACAACCTCTCCTATCACTGCTTATTGTTCCTAATAACATGGGCGGGGCTGTGACAACCTCTCCTATCACTGCTTATTGTTCCTAATAACATGGGTGGGGCTGTGACAACCTCTCCTATCACTGCTTATTGTTCCTAATAATATGGGCGGGGCTGTGACAATCTCTCCTATCACTGCTTATTGTTCCTAATAATATGGGTGGGGCTGTGACAACCTCTCCTATCACTACTTATAGTTCCTAGTAACATGGGCGGGGCTTTGACTACTTTTTCACCAAACGGCGTAAATTTGGCGCGCATTTTGCTACGTATTTGCACTTAATACACGTCGAGATGCGTGCAGCGATTACGGTAATCCATAGCTTTCATAGAGAACTATGGATTACACCTCGTCCCCCCGCGCGTACAATATGATCAGCGCTTTTAAAATCACCCGACATATTGTGGCGCGTACTGTACGCAGTGTGAATATAGCAAGGTGAAAAAGTAGTCAAAGCCCCGCCCATGTTACTAGGAACAATTAGTCTTTGTCTTTAGTAACAGATTTGGGGCTGTAACAACCTGTCCTGTCACTTCTTATTGTTCGTAATAGAACGGGCAGGGCTCTGACAACTCTTGCGTGTCTACTAACTGACGCTGATAAAATGGGGGACTCTGACAACTCTTGCGTGTCTACTAACTGACGCTGATAGGATAGGTGGGGCTCTGACAACTCTTACGTGTCTACTAAGTGATGCTGATAGGATAGGTGATGCTCTGACAACTCTTGCATGTCTGCTAAGTGACGCTGATAAGATCGGTGTTGCTCTGAAAACTCTTGCATGTCTGCTAAGTGATGCTGATAAGATTGGGGGCTATAATAAGATTGGGGTGCTCTGATAAGATGGCCGCGGCTCTGACAACCTCCCTTCATCATGGCTCGTTGGGCTGAGCTGTATACACGGCAGCAGACCGCGCTCTCTCAGCTTCGGCGTCGTGTGACGGGCGGTCGGCTCGTGGGTGTGAGTCGCGTCGGCTGCTGGGTTTCCCGCAGGCCTGCGCTGGTTTTGAATACATTGTGAAGGATTAGTGATGGCGGCGCGGTAACCGGGGCCCTTCTGTTTAATGTGAGATCCTGAATATTCATGGAGATAACTGGCAGAATCTTGGCCGGGGCGAAGCTTCCGCGGAATAAATTCACAGCGCCCGGCGGTGAAACGCGTCGCTCCCCGCAGACCTCGCCTCGTACAGACAAAAACAACACAAACAGCAGCAGTGAAGATTGCCGGGACGACCCCCGCATGAGGCCGCCAACAGGTGTATCCACCATGGGGAGGCGCTGCAAGAATACGCCGCGAAATGGAGTCTGACGTGCGAGTGGATTATGGCGCCCGTTGGGGCGTCGAAGGGAATTCGAACCATTGATGGCGAGATTTGCCTCTGTTTTGGTGACGTTGTACTTCCAGGAACAAAGCTTCAGACAATTGCGCATTGACCGGGGCCACCCCAAACCCCGCGCCATGATCTCGTCGGGGGCCACACTCGTCGGGGGGGGCGAATTCTAAAATGGAAAACGATAAGTTTTTTGTCACCCAAAACCCACCAATTAGAGGCAATTTAAAAAATGAAACCCTTTGCAAAGGGGCCGACAGCGCCTAGTAAAGAATGATATCTAGCTCTGGCACTATGGTGACAAGGACTAGTATAGAATGACAGCTGAGCTCGGGACAAAAGGGGCCAGGGACAATATAGGAATGACAGCTGAGCCCCGGTTCAAATGGGTGACAAGGACTAGTATAGGAATGACATTTGGGGGCTCGGGTTTTCTATGAGCGACAGCGACTAGTATAAGAGATGATATCTGAGCTCTGGTCACTATGGGTGACGGGGAAACTAGTAAGGAGTTTTGACACCGAACTCGGGTTGCTTTTGGCACAGGGACAAATAAAGGAATGACAACTGAGCTTTTGGTTTTTTAAAGGGTGACAGGGGACTAGTAAAAGGGGATTGAAAAGTTTGAGCTTTTTTTAAAACAAAAGGGGTGACAGGGGGACTAGTAAAAGAGATGACAGCTGAATTTCGGTTGCTATGGGGACAGGGACAAAAAAAAGGGAGAAACAGCTGACTCTGGTTTTTTATGGGGCCCAGGGCCCTAGAAATAGGAGATGACATTTGAGCTCGGTTACTATGGCGACGGGGAACTATATAGGAGATAAACAGCTGAGATCGGGTTTTGCTAGGGTTTGACGGGTACTATATAGAGATAAACAGTTTACCCCTTGGTTGCCTTTGGACGGGGGGAAACAAGAAATAGGAAAATAAACACTGAGCTCTTTTTTCTAGGGGGGGCGACAGGGACTAGTAAAAAGGAGTTTGACCTGACTTTTTGGTTCAAAGGGCGACAGGGACTATAGAAAGTTTTACAGCTAAAAAGCTTTTGGTTGCTATGGGCCCCCGGGGGAAACTATATGGGAGTTTGACACTGATTTTGGGTTGCCAGGGGACGACGGGGGACTAAAATAGGAGATGACAGCTGAGCCCTTTTTTGCTAGGGGCGACGGGGACTATATAAATGACAGCGAGCCCGGTTGCAATGGTAAAAGGGGACTATTATAGGATATGCCCGCGAGCTCGGGTTAAATACGGGGGGGGTACGGGGACAGTATGGGAGATGAATTTTAGCCTGGTTACTAGGGGTGACAGGGACTATATGGGAGATGCCCACTGAGCTCGGGTTGCAATGGTAACAAGCTAAATGGGGGAAGGGACAGCTGAGTTTCTGGTTGCTATGGGTGACAGGGACTAGTATAGGAGATGACAGCTGAGCTCTGGTTGCTTTTGGTTGACGGGGGACTAAAAAAGGAAATTTTGACAGCTGACTCTGGTTTCAATGGCGACAGGGCCTAGTAAGGAAATGACAGCTGAGCTTTGGTTACTATGGGCGAAAAGGGACAGTAAAGAAGAGACAGCTGACCCCCGGGTTACTATTGGTGCCCCCCCAGGGACTTAAAAAAAGAGAGACGCTGAGCTCTGGTTGTTTATAGGTGACAGGGCAATATAGGAGATACTTTTTGAGCTTTTATTACTAGGGGCGACAAGGACTTAAAGGAAAATGACAGCTGAGTTTGGGTTTTCTAGGGGTTGCCCGGGACAGTATAAAAAGAAAACATTGACCACTTTTTAACTATGGGCCCAGGAACTATATAATATGAAAGCTTACCCTTTTGGTTCTAGGGGCGACAAGGACTATGTGGGAAAAAGACAGCTGACCGGGTTTTACTGGGGGTTTTACAGGGACAAAGTATGGGAAAAAGACAGCTGAGCTCGGGGTTTTCTATGGGCGACGGGGACTAAAAAAAGGAGATGACAGTTTACCCTTTTGGTTCCCAATGGGTGACAGGGACTATATAGGGAATACAGCTGAGCCCGGGTTTGCTAGATTGACGGGGGACTGGTAAGGAGATGACAGCTGAGCTCGGGTTTTCTAGGGGTTTAAACAGGGACAAAAAAAAGGGAGATGACACTGACTCTGTTACAGGGGTGACGGGGGACTAGAAAAGGAATGACAGCTGAGCCGGGTTTGCTAGGGGGACAAGGACAAAGAAAAGGGAGATGATAGCTGACTCGGGTTTTTCTAGGGGCGAAAAGGGACTAGTATAGGAGATGACAGCTGAGCTCGTTACTAGGGGCGACGGGGACTAGAAAAGGGAAAAGACAGCGAGCCCCTTTTTCCCTTATGGGTGAAAAGGGACAAAAAAAGGAGATGACAGCTGAGCTTTTGGTTAAAAATGGGTGCCGGGGACTAGTATAGAGATGACAGCTGAGCTCGGGTCATTTTGGAAACGGGGAAACCTAGAAAAGGAATGACAGTTTTGGCTTTTGGTTACTAAGGGTTTAGGGGGGAAACTGTAAAAGGAGAAACAGCTGAGCTCTTTTTACTATGGGTAGAGGGACAGTAAAAGGAATGACAGCGAGCCGGGTTTACTAGGGGAAACAGGGCCTAGTATAGGAAAGGATGACAGCTCAGCCCCGGGTTTTTTTTAAAGGGGTGACAGGGACAAATTATAGGAGATGACAGCTGCTCGGGTTTACTATGGCGAAAAGGGAAATTAAAAGGGGAAATGAAAGCTGAGCTCTGGTTTTTTTGGGCGAAAAGGGACAAAGAAAAGGGAAGATGACAGCTGAGTTTTCTGGTCTCTAGGGTAAGGGGGACTAGTATAGGAGTTTTGGACAGCTGGGGCCGGAAACAAGGGGTGGAAGGGACAAGAAAAGGGAGATAAACACTGACTCGGGTTACAAAGGGTGACGGGGACTTGTATAGGAAGAAAGCTGAGCTCTTTTTTTGGCGATGGGGGACGGGGATTTTTTAAAGGGGAAGATGACAGCTGAGCTTTGGTTTAACTAGGGGCGACAAGGACTGTATGGGAGATGCCCGCTGGCCCTGGTTAAAATGGGTGACAAGGATTATTATAGGAGATGACAGCTGACCGGTTACAAAAGGGTGACAGGGCCAATATGGGAGATGACAGCGAGTCTTTTTAAATTTAGGGGTTTGCAGGGCCCTTTGTAAGGAGATGAAAGCTGACTCGGGTTGCGAGGGGTGACGGGGACTTGTAAAGGAAAAGACACTGAGTTTTGGGTTTAAAACTATGGGCGAAAGGACTAGTAAAGGAGTTTAACGCTGACTCGGGGCCTCTATGGGTAAAAAGGGACTAAAAATGGGGAATGACAGCGGGACTCGGTTACAAAGGGGGCGACAGGGACAAAAAAAGAGATGATATCTGACCTGGCACTTGGGCGACGGGGAAACAAGAAAGAAGACACGAGCTCGGGGAACCGCAAGGGGGCGCCTTGGACAAGTAAAAAGGGAATGACGCTGAGCTCGGGTTGCTTTTGGGGACGGGGACTAGTAAGGAATGACACGAGCTCGGTTACTATGGGCGACGGGGCCCTTTTTTTGGGGGAGATGACAGCTGAGCTGGTTATAATGGGTGAAAAAGGGACAAGAACAGGAGAGACAGCTGGCTTTTAAATGCTTTTTGCCACAACAAATTATGGGAAATGCCCAGCTAAATCTGGTCATTTTTGGAAACCCGGGACTATTTAAAGGAGATACAGTTTAGCTCGGGTTCCCAAATTGGTGAGAGGCCAAGAAAAGGGGTTTGAAAGCTGAGCTCTGGAAAATAGGGGTGAGGGGGACTATATAGGAGAAACACTGAGCCGGGTTTACAATGGGTGACGGGGACAGTAAAGGAAATAACAGCTCAGCTCCGGTTGCTATGGGTGACAGGGGACTAAAAGGAATGACAGCTGACCCCTGGTTTAGGGGGCCGAAAAAGGAATAGTAAAGGAATAGCTAAACTCGGGTTTGCGTGGGCGACAAGGACAAAAATAGGGGAAAATGACACTGGGGCTCTGGTCCAAATGGTAAAAAGGGACTAGTATGGGAATACAGCGGGCCTGGTACTAGGGGTTGACGGGGGACTAGTAAAAAAGGAAGGGAAAAGCTGACTCGGTTTAACTATGGGGTGCCCAGGGACTAGTATGGGAAATTAAAGCTGACCCCTGGGCGAGGGGTAAAAGGGGACTTGTTTTGGGAGTTTACAGCTGAGTTTTTTGGTTTTCTATGGGCAAAAGGGAAACTAGTATA
The DNA here is from genome assembly GCA_025379985.1 of Phyllomedusa bahiana. Lineage (NCBI taxonomy): Eukaryota > Metazoa > Chordata > Amphibia > Anura > Hylidae > Phyllomedusa > Phyllomedusa bahiana. Next base: position 6,734 of record JAODAL010056691.1, on the reverse strand, counting down.
GGAGATGCCCGTGAGCTCGGGTTCTATGGGTGCCAAGGACTGTAAAAGGAAAATGACAGCTGGGGGCCGGTTACTATGGGTGACGGGGACTAAAAGGAATGACACTGACCCTCGGTTATTTGGGGTGACGGGGACGGGTATAGGAATAAAGCGAGCTTTTGGTTGGTTTGGGTGACAGGGACTTGAAAAGGGAGATAAACAGCTATTTTTTGGTTACAATGGGCAAAAGGACTTTTATGGGAAAGATGACAGTTTGGGCTCTGGCCCTCTATGGGTAAAAAGGGACAAAAATGGGAAATTTACAGCTGAGCTCTGGTTACTTTTGGGCCGACGGGGACAGAATAAGAGATATATCAAGCTCGGTCCCTAGGGGCGACAGGGACTATTATAGGGGGTTTGACAGCTGACTCGGGCGCTATGGGCGCCCAGGACAATTATGGGGAATGAATTTTACTCGGGTTTGCATGGGGGACGGGGACTAGTATAAAAAGACGGGCTGAGCCTGGTTACTAGGGCCCGCCCAGGGACTAGTAAGGAGATGACAGTTTGACTCTGGTTATTATGGGTGACGGGGCTTTTAAGGGGAATAAACAGCTGAGTTTCGGTTGCTATGGGCGACAGGGATTTATTATAGGAGAGGGACTGCTGAGCTTTTGGTTCTTTTGGACGACGGGACTATTTTAAAGGGGGAAGACACGAGCTTTTGGTACTATGGGTGACAAGGCCCAAGTATGGGAATGAAGCTGAGCTCGGGTTTACAATTGGTGAAAAGGGACTAGTTTTAAGAGATGACGGGCTGAGCCTGGTTACAGGGGTACAGGCTAGTAAAAGGAGATGATAGCTAGCTCGGGTTTGCTGGGGTGACGGGGACTATTAAGGGATATGACAGTTTGGGGCTCTTTTTACAAACGGGTAAAAGGGACTATTATGGGAAATTTTGCCCAGTTGAGCTCTGGTTACAAAAGGGGGACGGGGACTATTATGGGAAAATGACAGCTGAGCTCGGGTTCTGGGGTTTGACAAGGATTTAGTATAGATGACACGAGCCTGGTTGCAAGGGTGAAAAGGGACTAGTATGGGAGATGAATTTTTTGACCCTCGGGTTACAAAGGGGTGCCCAGGGACTATTATGGGAAAAAAATTGATAGCTGAGCTCGGGTTGCTATGGGTAAAAGGGACAGTATGGGAAATGACAGCTGAGCCGGGGTTGCTAGGGGTGACAAGGACTAGTAAGGAGATGACAGCTGAGCTCGGTTGCTTTTGGGGGTGACAGGACTATATAGGAGAAGACACTGAGCTCGGGTTTTCCCTATGGTTGAAAAGGGACTAGTATAGAGATAAACAGCTGTTTCCCCCGGGTTTCCTAGGGGGAAAAGGGGGCCCTATTTAAAAGGAAAAGAAAGCTGACCGGTTGCAGGGGCGAAAAGGGACTGTTTTAGGAAAATGAAAGCTAGCTCGGGTTTACTATGGGCGAAAAGGGCAAAGTATAGAAGATGACAGCTGACCTCTGTTACAATGGGGAAAAGGGACTAGAAAGGAGATGATGGGCTGAGCTCGGGAAACTATGGGTGAAAAGGGACTAGTATGGGAATGACGGGCGAGCTCGGGTTAACTAGGGGTACGGGGAAACTAGTATAGGATTGACAGCTGACCCTTTTGGTTACAAATGGTGACACGGATTTGAAATGGGAAAGACAGCTGCCCTGGTTTACTATGGGTGACAGGGACAAGAAATGGGAATGACAGCTAGCCTCGGGTTACTATGGGACAGGGACAGTATAGGGGGAAAAAACTGAGCTCGGTTACTTGGGTGACAGGCCCTAGTAAAAGGAGATGACGGGCTGAGCCCCCTTTAAACAGGGGCGGACAGGGACTAGTATAGGAGATTACAGCTTACTATGGGTTACAAAGGGTTTGACAAAGGACTAAATGGGAGATGACAGCTGAGCTCGGGTTGCTATGGGGGACAGGGCCCTAGTATAGGAGATAAACAGCTGACCTCGGGTTTCGCTATTCCCCGAAAAGGGACAAATTATGGGAAAAGCCCACCCAAAGCCCCCGAAACTAGGGGCGACGGGGGACTAGTAAGGAGATGGCAGCTGAGCTCTGTTTGCTATGGGCGACAGGGCTAGAAATAGGAGATGAAACGCTGGGGCTCGGGTTTTGTATGGGTGCCGGGGTCTAGTATGGGAAAAAAACGGGCTGGGGCATTTTGTTGCTAGGGGTTACAGGGACTAGAAATAGGAGTACAGCTGACCACTTTTCCTTAGGCGACAGGACTAGTATAGGAGGATGACAGCTGACTTGGTTACTTTTGGGGCGACATGATTTGTAAAAAGGAGAATAAACAGTTGAGTTTTGGGTTTTCTAGGGGTTAACAGGGACTAGTATAGGAAAAAGACACCCGAGCCTGGTTGCTAGGGGTTGACAAGGACTATATAGGAGAATGACACAAAAGCCGATTACAAAGGTGACAGGGACAAAATGGGAGATGACAGCTGACTCTTTTTAACAAGGCAAACGGGGAATAGTATATGGTATGGCCGGCCCCGCCCTTTTGCTGTATTAAAGAACATACAAAATTAACCCCCCCCATTTTTGTATCAAATTTCCGCCACTCGCCCTTGGGAATTCCGAAATACCAGCCGCCCCCGTGTACTTTTGTGCGGTTTTTCCCCGTACGTCCCCCTCCCGGGGACATTAAAATTTTTGGTAACGAGTTTTTCCCGGGTTTGGGGGCCAGCTTTTGGGCGCGGGTCCCGCCCGCCTCTTGGGCCCTCCATTTTTCCCCGCGGCGGCCGTGCCGGTGCGACCAGCTGCTCCTTTCATGTGTGATCACAGCGCGGCTAAACCCTTTTTCACCGGCCATTTTTGGTCAGCGTGGGGGAGGGGCGGTTCCTTCTAAACTTTACGATGAAAAACTGCATCCCCCGCCGTCTCTGAAGCCGTTGCTGCATCTGTTCCTTTCGTTCCCCGCCATGTTTCCTTTGAAGACCTGAATCTGACGCAGCACGGTGGATCCGATGATCAAAGGATTCCCACTGACGGGAGTAATTAGCCGCAGTCTCATTTGCATATCATTCCGTCCTCGTCTTTTTTGGACGCCGTCAGTAAAACAGCTGATATGGACAGATGGCGGCGAGAGGGACGGAACCACAACGAGGAGAAGATTTCACCTCTGATATCAGAGGAACGGTCACCGTGGCCTGGCCGACCACCGTGTTTGGCGCTGTGTATAAGTTTGGCTTTTTTTAAATCCGGGTGTATACGCGGCAGGGGGCGGAAATTATCCGGGGTTGTTTTACAATTTTAGCGGTGTTATCCAGGGTGTATATAGATGACGGTGCTGTTATACAGGGTAATTTTAATGACGGCACGTCATACAGGGGGTTAAAAAAAGGTGGTGGATTTTATCCGGGTTGTATATAGTTTGGCAGGGGTTTTTATCCAGGGTGTATATAGATTGCGGCGGTGTTATCCAGGTTGTGTATATAGATTGCGGCGGTGTTATCCAGGTTGTGTACAGATGTTGGCAGTGTTATCCAGGGTGTATATAAAAGACGGCGGTGTTATCCAGGTTGTATACCGATGGCGGCGGCATTATGCAGGGTGAAATAAAGGCGGCGGGGTTTTAATCCAGGGTGTATACAGGTGGCAGCAGTGTTATCCAGGGTGAAATAGAGGGCGGCGCTTTAAAAACAGGGGGAAAAAAGGGATGGCGGGTTAAAATGGTGTAAAACCCGGGGTGGCCCCTTCTTCAAACTGTTTGACCCTTCCCCCCCCGGGCCACAGCCCCAAACTCCCGGGGATGGGGCCAAATTTACCTCCTTTCCCAAATTTTTTTGGGCGCCGTATAAAAAAAAAACTAAAAGAACTTTTTGGGAAAAAAAGAAAAGGGCTGGGGGAAAAGCGCCCCCCCCCCCCAAAAACCCGTGCCCGCTCCCGGTTACTCATGAAATCTGTAAACACAATCACTGATTTTATCCGTTTTCAATAATTTCCTCCGTGCAGGGGCCGCGGGGAAACTAAACGGGGAAAACCCGGGAGCGCCGCTAAAGGGCCTGCCCCCCGGGGCCCCTGGAGAATTTGCAGGGGGGGCCCCGGCTATTATTAAAGCGACAGTGAGCACCAACGGGCCGATCCCCTTTATCTATTTCCAATAAAATGCGAAAAGGGCTAAAAATCTTATTTTGGAAAACTTTTAAAAAATAAAAAAAGCAGGAGATTTTAGACGGGGGCGGGCTTAGCGTCCCGGGGCAAAAATTTGCAGGACACCCCCCACTTTCGGTATGCCACCCCCCTTAAAAAAAGCCCACCCACCCCCCTAACTGAACGGCTTTGGAAGAAACCAGGAGATCCCCTTAAGCCAGGTAGTAACTCCCCATAACAGGGGTTTTCCCCCCAAGGGAGTAGATCCCCCTTGTGCCAAGTGAGCCCCTCTGTAGCCAGGTAGGTGCCCCCCCCCCTTTGTTTGCCGGGGAGGTGCCCCCCTTTGTTGCCAGGGAGGCCCCCCGTTGTTTTTCCAGATGCCCCCCTGTTGCCACTAGTGCCCCCATTGTTGCCCGCAGTGCCCCCATTTTTGCCAGGTGGCCCCCCCTTGTTGCCAGGGAATGCCCCCTCTGTTCCAGGTAGAGCCCCTCTGTTGCCAGGTAATGTCCCCTCTGTTGCCAGGGGAGTGCCCCCCCTTGTTCCATGTAGGTGCCCCCATTGTTTGCCCGCTAGTGCCCCCCTTTTTGCCCGCTTTGTGCCCCCTCGTTTTTCCAGCTAGTGCCCCCTTGTTGCCGTAGATGCTCCCTCTTTGCCCGGGAGTGCCCCCATTTTTGCCAGGAGTGCCCCCCTGGTGCCAGGTAGATGCCCCCTCTGTTGCCAGGAGAAATTTTCCCCCTGTTGCCAGGTAGATTCCCCCCTTGTTCCAGGAGATGTCCCCATTTTTGCCAGGAAGCTCCCTCTGTTGCCGGTAATGCCCCCTCTTTGCCAGTAGAAGTCCCCTCTGTTTCCAGGGAGTGCCCCCTTTTTCAGGGAATGTCCCCTCGTTGCCAGGTATTTCCCCCCTGTTGCCAGGTAGTCCCCATTGTTTCCAGGAGATGTCCCCCCCCTTTGCCGGTGATGTCCCCTCTGTTGCCAGGTAGTGCCCCCCTTTTGCCATGGATGCCCCCCATTGTTGCCAGGAGGGCCCCCTCTGTTGCCAGGTATCCCCCCTTGTTGCCAGGATTTCCCCCTCTGTTGCCAGGGTAGTGCCCCTCTTTGCCAGGAGATCCCCCTCTTTTTGCCAGGTAGATGCCCCCCCTGTTGCCAGGTATCCCCCCGTTGCCAGGTTTAAGTTTTCCCTCTTTTGCCCGGTAGATTCCCCCCCTTTTTGCCAGGTATGCCCCCTCGTTGCCAGGTAGGGCCCCCCTTTTTGCCGGTAGATGTCCCCCCTTTTGCAGGGAGTGCCCCCTCTGTTGCCAGGTAGATGTCCCCTTGTTGCCAGGGAAGAGCCCCCCCTTGTTGCCATTGCCCCCATTGTTGCCAGGCAGAGCCCCCCCCTATAGTAATAAAAAAAAAAAAAAAAAAAACCACTTTCCTCACCAGGCTCCTGCAGCCAGCCGCTCCGGCGATCCCTCCGGGGGCAGGGGGAGTGAGACAGCCCCGCGGTCACTCCCCTGCAGCCGGCGTCACTTCCCCCCGGCCGTAACCTGTTTTGGGGGCGCACACCCCGGCGCCGGACTTTCGGGGGAGGAGGGAACGATCCCTCGCCTCCCCCTGCCAGCGAACTCCGGGGGGGGGTGAAGGGGGGGGCGCAGGGGGCCGCTTCACCGCCTTAGGAGCGGCCGGGCGGCGCCAGAGTAGCTCACAAGCGCTACTCCGGCCCCGGGGCCATTTAAAGACCCCGCCGCCTGCTGGCGGCGGGGGGAAAACCCAACCCCCTGGGAGGGTGGGGGGGGCCCCCAAATTTCGGGACCCCCCCGCCAAAAACGGGGGTTTGGCAGAAAATGCGTAATAACGGAGACATGAATAATGTTTTCCCCCCTGCGCCGTCAGTAATGGGCCCCCATCTTATCCAAGGTTTTGTCTGGGTTTGGCGCAGAATTACACACTACATCGAGGTGTCGACCAACCAGCAGCAGTGGACCATGGTGGCCGATCGCACGAAGGTTCCCTGCAGGTAAATGTCACCGGCAAATCGTGGCGGTATCACAGTTATTATCATAAGAACTATAAATCTCTTAGATCAGGGTGTGGGGCTCGGGTCTTCGAAAAAATTTTGTCTGGAAACAGGAAATCTGCGCTGATTCTGTGCATTTTTCTTAGGAGGTAAAGCAACCCCCCCTCACTCCCCAAAATAAAATTATATAAGAGTATAAATGAATAAATTTGGACTTTTACAGATGAGGCGATAATGATGAAGATTAACTTTTTTATATATATTTGTAAAATGGGAAAAGAGGGAGGTTTTTGAACCTTAAAAATTTTGTAATTTTTTTTTTGGGTTTTTGGGGCCACAAAAAGGGCACAATCATTTTTACACTATTCTGCACATGGCGCTCCCCCGTCTGAAACTCCCATACACAGAGGAGAAACAGGCTCCCCCCCGACTGGGAACTCCCATACTACAGAAGGAGAACACAGCGCTCCCCCTGTATGGGGAAAATTCCCCAAAAACAAAAAGGAGAACACAGCCTCCCCCTGTCTGGGGGAACTCCCATAAACGGGCGAGAACACAGCCCCCTTGTACTTGGAACCCCCCAAAAAAG
>JAODAL010056690.1:0-23134 GCA_025379985.1 Phyllomedusa bahiana | reverse complement strand
CAAAACCCCTTTAACATGAGGATATTGTGAGTTAACCCTTTTTGGGGAAAGATTTTCCCAAAAGAACTGGTGCACATGTGTGAAGTTTTGAAGATGAGAATTGGAAAGGTTTCAGATGATGTGTGATTAAATCTTAGTAATTAGCAAATTGTAAAAAGGGGGACTGATAGGAGGGAAACAAAGATAGGGAGGGAGTATTGGGGTTCAGCACGTAAGAGCTTTGGGTTGAGAGGGAATAATTTAATTGTATTCTGTACTAAAATGGGCAAAAAAGTGCGTGAGGGAAAAAAAAGATCCCCCGGTGTAGCCGGGGCACCCGTTGGGCAGTAGCCTTTTTATGCGTAGGGGGCCCAGCCAAAATGTAAAAAAGGGGGGGCCACTGCCATTGGGCACCTACTCCCACCTTCTTTCCCCAGGTTTGGTTGTAAGGTGTTGGTAGTTTTTTCTCCCAAAAAACTATCATTCAATTTGTAGGGGGTTCTGTATTGCGCTACAATTGAAGACCGGGAAAAACACTGTCTATGTGCCGTGGCGACGTGATGAAAATAAAATGACTCATAAGGCCATCTGTCCGGGAGAGGTTTTAAACCCAGGCGGCATAATGACATCATTACACCTGCAAAAGGACAGAAAAGAAAGGGGGTTCGGTGAAGGAACGGGGAAAAAATTATTTTTTTTTTTTTTAAGGGAATTGGCCCCCCAAATACATACCTCCCTATTTTTCTCAGGTGCCCTATGTATCTACCTAACTACCTATGGGGGGGAAACCCCCGTGTATATCTACCTTTCATGGGGTCCTATGTACTTATTACCATAGGTCAATGTACCTACCTACCCACTCACGAATCCTATGCACCGCCCTGTGGAGGGCCCCATATAAACCCACCACCCTCTCAGGGGGCCAATTTACCCACCCACTAACTGTGGGCCCCTATATACCCACCTACCCCCTTGGGGCCCCATTTATCTATCATTCTGTGCGGCCTTATGTTCCCCAAAATTTTTTTCCTTTCAGGGTGCCCTTTTGGAACTCACAATTATTTGAGGCACCTATATACCTACCTACTCAGGGGGGCCCTATGTACCTACTTACCCTGCCTTTCCCCAAAAGGCCCTATGTTTCCTACCTACTGTGGGGTCCCTATGTCCTACTTCCCTTTTTTGGGGGGGCCCTATTACTTACTACTCGGGGAACCCCTATGTACCTCTGTCCCACCTCTTACTTATTGGACCCTGTGCACCTACCTACTGTAGGGCTCCTTTGTACCTACCTACCTTCTCAGAGGGCCCTATGAACCTATCTACCTACTGTGGGGCCCCTGTATACCTAACTACCGTCTCGGGGGCCCTATGTACCTACCTACTCACTTATACACCTACCTACCTACCTACTCAGGGGCCCCTATGTCCCTAAAAAAAAACCACAAAAATGTTGCATAGAAAAATATAAAACTTAACTTTTAATATCATTTTAAGTGCTAAAAATACCACTAATTAAACTTATAATGATATTAAAAGTTGTTTTATATTTTTCTGTGCAACTCTTTTGTGGTTTGTTGCTGCTAATGTGTAGTTGCAGCACCTATATTTGGTAGAGTGCTCAAACAATAATAATTTTTTGAGTGTATATTGCTTGAAGGAAGGTCCTACATACCTACCTATCGACCTACCTACAGTGGTGGCCCTATATACCTACCTACTCAGAGGACCCTACATACCTACCTACTGATGGGGCACTATATACCTACCTACTGGGAGGACCCTGAATACCTAACTACTGAGGGGGCATATGTACCTTTCTACCTACAGAAGGGACCTATATACCTATCTACGGGAGGGGTGCTATAAATCTATCTACCTTCTGGGGGGCCCTTTAAACATACTTATCTACTTGGGGGGCCTATATACTTACCTGCCTATTGAGGGGCCTCTATATAACTACTTACTAAGGGGCCTACCTATCAATCTAGTAGGGGGCTTATCTAGTAAATGGTTGATTACAAACCTATATACCTAATTTGGAAGCATACCTACTTAAAAGGCAGAGTCTGCCTACCCATTGCCAATCTAATTTTAATGGAGAGTCTGCCTATCTGCCTGCCTAATTTTGGAAGTACTTAGTATATGAGGCTGTATGTACCTATCATATTGTGGGTCTACCTACTTACTTACTGGTGGTACAAATAGGGGCCTTATAATCTTCTAAGGGCACTTTCAGTGTTTGGGGTTAAATTTCTGTGGGGGGGACCAAGAGGGTAAATTTAACTATTTGGAGCATTAGATATGGGTACTGTGTAGAGAGATGGGGGATAGGTAGCGAGATGCTTGGCAAATTCTGCAGGGACAAGTCATGACCAGGAGAAGTTGGCATGATGGTCTGGACTGGATGGAAAAGAAATAGAAAACTGAGCAACTTATTAGAGAAGATGGCACATGTAAGTCACTGGATGTAACTGCACTGTAATCATCTATATGTCTGCATAGCCTGTGTACACTGGTACCTACCACTATATGGTCACTGTATGGGGGTAATATATTGTCTACAAAGCATGTGTACACTGGTATCTACTAGTATATGGGTACTGTATGGAGATAATATACAGTCTGCAGAGCCTGTGTACACTGGTATCTACCACTATATGGTCACTGTATGGAAGTAATATACAGTCTGTAGAGCCTGTGTACACTGGTATCTACCACAATATGGTCACTGTATGGTGATAATAGTGATCTTAATGTAACGGTTTATAGTGAGTAACAGGACAATGGTATTATTCAGTCACTTTATTTTGGTGATATGTGGTTGTGATATGTTGTGGCATTATTTGGTCCTTGTATGTTATAATTATTGATGATATTGGTCTTGTTATATTCATTTGGCCAGTAACATTATGGCAGTATTAGTCACTGTATGGTAGTGATATGTGGCGGTATCATTTGATCTTTCTATATTGTTGTTCTTGGTGCTCTTGGTCTTGGTATATTGATTTGGTCACTTACAGTATGATGATATTGGTCACTATATAATAGTGATATGTGGGGTATTATTTGGTCTTTGCATATTGTTATTATTGGTAATATTGGTCTTGCTATACCGCTTCGGTCAGTAACATTATGGTGGTATGAGTCTCCATATAGTGGAGAAATGCAGTGATGATGTGAAGGTATTTTGTGGCTTATGTATCCGTACTGACCCGCAGAATAAAGATAGCATTTAAATGTTCACTGTAAACTCCAACAGAAAACTAAACCCCAAAACAATGGCGCATATATTTTTTTTCCTGTTGACCCCACAAATATATTTTTGGGAGGGGCAGGAGGCAGGCGCTTTGTGTGTATGGGCACTGAAGTTTCTGATGGAAAGAAAGATAAACCTGGCTGCTTTATTCAGGATAGATTACAGAGGGGAGAAAGTGGAGAATGTCAGATCTATAAGTAAGGCGAGAATGTATATTGGCAACAATATACTCTTTCTATAAGTGGAGATAAAAGTGCAGATTTTAAAGATGTTTTTGAGGTACAAGTAAGATAAATGGGCAGGGAATGGAATACAGGGAGTGAAGCCTAAACCCAAGATAGCAGCCTTGCTACATAGTACTTATGGTAGAAACACACACTGAAATGGAAATATCCGGTTTGGGTTGGCTAGCTATGTATATTGTGAGGGTTAATGCTAATAGGTGTACATGTGTGTTTCAATAAGCTAAAGTTTGTTTATAAGAAAATACCAAGCTTTCCTCCTTATAAGACCATACAGATATCCATTTGAGGACGATGATTGTGCAGAATTGAGGCATTCAAGATGGCCGCGATTCCATGTATATATCCTGCCAACAAGCGACTGAGTTTCGACTACATGTCCCAAGAAGCACTGACTGATACAACCGGAAATTTCATCTTCCTGGCAACTACTTTGAACCAATAGAGAACTTTGTGCTCAACCCCTCCCTTTGGACTGTCCCATCTGGGGTGCCAAGATTGTCAAGGTCATAAAGCGACAATGAATCTCCTGTTCCCACTCCGGTACTCCAAATCAGTGTCTAAGTGCACGGGCCGGCCAATGAAAGAAAGAGTCAGACGCGTTGTTCTGGTCCAATCTTATCCATGCACTCTTCTACTTTATTCAGCGCGGCACACATATTTATCCGAGTAGAAGAAAAAGGGGCGTGGGCGCATGCAGCTACAGTGGTGACTGAAGAAATTCCCCAAGCGGATCTCAACCTGTGGACAGATGGTTCAAGATATGCTACTGAAGACGGGACTTTTCATACAGGATTTGCAATAACCACAGAAGATGAAATCCTCATGGCAGAAGCACTGCCCCCGCACTTCTCAGCTCAAGTTGCAGAACTACAAGCTCTGGAAGAGGCCTGCAAAATGGCTGAAGGCAAGACTGCAAACATATGGACTGACTCCAGATATGCCTACGGCATTGCACACGATTTTGGACTAATCTGGAAGAATAGAGGATTCATCACAGCAGCAGGAACCCCTGTGAAGCATGCAGTGCAAATCAAGTCCCTACTGTCAGCCCTTGAACTGCCAACCAAGGTAGCAGTCCTGAAAGTCAAGGCTCACGGTAAAGCGAAAAGCAGGGAAGCCAGGGGGAACCATACCGCAGACCAAGCAGCCAAGACAGCGGCCCTAGGCGCCGTGTCATCCAAGTGGCTGGATCAGGAAGCTACTCCCATTATGGCAATCACCAGAGCTCAGAAGAAGAGGTTTATCAAGGAACAGGAACTGACCACACCGGCTGAAGACTGGAAACCAGGAATGGCACCACGAGACCGGTTGGTTGAAGAACAACACCTGGCCCCTGCCAAGGAGAAACAGCAATGGAAAAGGGAAGGAGCTACTGTGCAGGGAAACCTATGGAAATACAATGGACTTGTTTGCCTCCCTAGGCGAATGTACCCTGCTATTGCGGCATGGGCCCATGGGGCCACTCACAGAGGAAAGAACCAAGCATTGGCCTATGTGCAGAAGCTGTACTATGCCCCAGGTATCAGCTCCATGATTGCAGCCTACAATCAAGCTTGTTCAGTCTGTGCCACCTGCAACCCATCCCCTACAGCTCAAGTTCCCATGCAGCACTTGGCGAAGCCAGAATATCCCTTCCAAAGGATCCAAGTGGACCACATCCAGATGCCAAAGAGTGGAAAATACGAATATGTCTTAGTGGCAGTGGACATGTTTTCAGGATGGCCAGAAGCATACCCAGTGACCAACATGACCTCCAAAGTAACGGCAAAGAAGTTGATTACTGAAATAGCTTGTCGATTTGGAATCCCTCAGGTGATCGAGTCAGACCAGGGTCCAGCATTCTCTTCCTCGGTTTTCCGAGAATTATGGAACATGTTAGGGGTAGATTTGGGCCTCCACACGCCGTACCATCCCCAAAGCTCTGCGAAGGTAGAGAGAATGAATGGTACGCTGAAGAACAAACTCTTGAAAATGACCAGTGATTCCCCATTACCTTGGACAGAACTTCTCCCAATTGTTCTGTACCATATCAGACACACTCCACAGGGAAAACATGGCCTGACCCCCTTTGAAATTCTGTTTGGTAAACCCCCACCAGTTTTTGAAATTAGGGAGCAGGAGTTGAGTGAGAGTACTGATAAAACTGTTCAATTTGTGATTGAATTGTCCAAAGAGTTGACTAATTTGCATGCAGCAGTTTCTGCTTCTCTTCCAGAATCTACAGGTGAAATTGTACACGACTTCAAACCAGGAGATCGAGTGTATGTGAAAAGGCACATCAGAAGAAATTGCCTAGAACCCAGATTTGAAGGTCCATTCACAGTGGTTTTGATCACCCCGACTGCGGTCAAACTAGAAGGAAAGCCAACTTGGATCCACGCCTCTCACTGCAAAAGGGACCCCACCACTAGATGATGCTCTTGTATATCCTTGCATGTTGTGTGGGATTCTGGGAGGGAGCAAGAGGGAGCACCATATTTTGGGTGGACCTAAGCCGAACAGTTCAGACCTTCTCATTCGACTTCTGTGATATTTTGCCCCAGATCCCAGTTTGTAAAGAAGGGTCCCAATACTATAGAGAAGCTTACAACCAAGGGCAATTCTATTTGTGTGTGACCCGCCCCGGGAATAAAAATTGTAGATACTGGTCCGATGTGGGGATATAAACCTAAGGAGGGCAGGGACTGTAAGGATAAAAATGGGAGATCCTTGTTAGTGCGGTTGACGCTAACTAGGGGCCCAATCCAACGTTGGGGTAGTGGTTGCGCTCCCAGAAGATGTTACCCCCTCTTCTTGAACATTGAGAACCCAACTCGGATAGATCTGGGTGAATACGTCCTGGGGGCATATACCGGATTTATAAATCCATCGCTAGGCCTCATAGAACTTAAAGATGCTGTAGGAAAACCAACCACAGCGACCCCCACTGCCCCCCCAAGCGGGAAGGCAGATCTTCAACAAGCTGTAGCAGATGTAGTCCCTATCCCTAATATACGATGGGAAGATGTCTTCTCCATCGAGACACAGACATCCCCCAGAAAGAATCTGTGGTTAGAATGGGTCAAATACACTATTAGGGCCCACAATCTGACTGTTGGCTGTCTGGCTTGTGCTGGAGCCAACCCACACATGGAAACCCACCCATACCACATAGTGGATGAAACTAATGCAGACTGTGTTTTCAAACTACTACAGGAACAAAATAAGACAGGATGTGAAGATTTTAAACCCCTTTTAAGTTTCAAACCCAAGGTACGCCCTCCAGGAGAGGTGATGGTATTACCCGGCAATTACACTTGCTTTTCCCCTAATGATATCAGTCCAAAGACCTCTCTTGGAATCTTCTCAGAAGGATTTTGTCAGGAGAATCTAACCTCAGGTGAACTCTTCAATCACACAGGTATCTTGCTAGATGTCTTCTGGTTGTGTGGAGATGGCAGATTAAGAAGCAGATTACCACCCCAGTGGAAAGGTCAATGTACGCAAGGTTAAGTTGTCCATGCCTTTTAGAGCCGTCCCATGGGATCCGGCTCCCCATAGCGACCCTTCCCGAAGGAAAAGGAGAACAATCCAAACTTTGCTCGATGGGGACTCCAATGTCTACATCGATGCCATAGGGGTCCCTAGGGGGGTCCCAGACCAGTTTAAAGCCCAAGACCAGATAGCAGCAGGGTTTGCCTCTCTTATTCCACAGGTCCAAATCAACAAAAATGTAGATTGGATTAATTATATTTATTATAACCAACAGAGGTTTGTCAATTACAGCAGAGATGGATTCCAAGGTGTCTACGAGGAGCTAGGCCCCAATACCAGAATGACCCTGCAGAACCGATTGGCAATAGACATGGTTTTAGCCGAGAAAGGTGGAGTTTGTGGTATGGTAGGAGAAGAATGCTGTACTTACATCCCAGACAACACAGGGGTGAATGGGAAGATTACCGTTGCCCTGGGTAAAATCAGGAATTTATCGAAAGAACTTAAGGAGAATTCAGGAGTGGATACTTCCTGGGCTAATTGGTTGGCGGATTGGACTGGAGGGTGGAAGCAATGGTTACAACAGATTGGCACAATTCTACTGGTTATTCTGGTGGTTTTGCTGTTTGTTCTTTGCTGTTGTGTCCCCCTTTATAAAAATCTACTAGCCAAAATAGCCTCTGGAGGAACCGGTGGTATGTTTCTAATGCAAGAACAGGAACCTCTGATGCATGAAAAAGATAGAGACATTCCCCCATATCAAGTAAAGGAAAATGCCAAACACAGAATGAGTCAATTCATTTAGGGTTAGAACGGGAGACCTCACATCGAAAGGTAGGTTAGTAAGAGGAAGGACAGGGAATTGCTTGATAGAAATGGCTCTCTGCGAATCCTCAGAAGAAATCCCCAACCCCATCCCCCACGGTGTGAGCAGCTCAACAGGCTAAATCTATGTAAATTAGAGTTTGAGTATAGGTAAAGCTTGGCATTTTTGGGGGGGATGTGTGGGTTAATGCTAATATGTGTACATGTGTGTTTCAATAAGCTAAAGTTTGTTTATAAGAAAATACCAAGCTTTCCTCCTTATAAGACCATACAGATATCCATTTGAGGACGATGATTGTGCAGAATTGAGGCATTCAAGATGGCCGCGATTCCATGTATATATCCTGCCAACAAGCGACTGAGTTTCGACTACATGTCCCAAGAAGCACTGACTGATACAACCAGAAATTTCATCTTCCTGGCAACTACTTTGAACCAATAGAGAACTTTGTGCTCAACCCCTCCCTATGGACTGTCCCACTGCGCATGCGCCCACGCCCCTTTTTCTACTCGCATAAATATGTGTGCCGCGCTGAATAAAGTAGAGGAGTGCATGGATAAGATTGGACCAGAACAACGCGTCTGACTCTTTCTTTCATTGGCCGGCCCGTGCACTTAGACACTGATTTGGAGTACCGGAGTGGGAACAGGAGATCCATTGTCGCTTTATGACCTTGACAATATTATATAGAAATAAATACTGTATATATGAATTGTCTCATATAATATTGATCAGTATCTAATATTTATCTATATATACATCTCATTTAACATAGCACCATTTAGCCCATGAATAAATAGTACAAACACTGCCTAAGGCGTGCCATGCAATCGCCTCAACATTTACTGAAGCTGCAATGCCCCAAAACAGCAACAGTGTGACAAATACTCAGGGGCGCCATCAGAGCGGTATTCACAGTACTCCTGTCAGGGGCCTTGATCAAACTGTAAAAAAAAAAAAAAAAAAAAAAAGGTGCCCACAGACCAGAACTGGTAGTGGGCAGGGGCCCAGATGCTTTGGATGAATGGAGCCCTGAAATTACTAATGGCAGCCCCGTGCTTACTACATGCCAAAAGTTTTCCTTTAGCCTAGTAACCTTCATATTTATATAGGTATAGATTGTAATAATACCATTAAGTTTCTAGACAAATGGTGCGATAAATCTTAGAGTGCTCAGTTAGTCCTACACATTGCAAAGTGCATTGTATACGGACCAGTTTGCGATACTATGCCCAATTAGTGATATACATGAATCATGTGTTATGTAGATATCTCTACATCATATTTACCAACTCTCCCTGACCGTCAGAGAGACTCCCTGAAAAGGGGGAGTCCTTCCGGTCTCCCTGAAGAGTTGGTAAATCTGCTGTTATGGTAGGTTTGCCACCAACCTGGTAAACCCAGGCAGGCACAGTGCCGGTATTTTATTTGTACCGGCCATGTCAGGTACTGGTAACTTTCAGAATACACTCTTGGGCATGGCTATTAAGGGATGCTCATACGGCTTATTTAGACGCTGTCTGGACGCTGATTTTTCAGCGTGCAAAACAGCATCAAAACCTTACCTGAAACACACTTCTATATACTCTAGTGCAGCATATATGGCTGAAAAGGGGCCAAACATAGTCACAAGTTGGTAATGTTTGGTCGGTTTTAGCCTAATCCTATATGGCAGCTAAACCACTTTATACATCTGGCATTTTTACTGGCTGTGGGTTGCTCTTTAAATAGTGGTGGTGCCAGGGTAAAGCATCATGAGAGGCTGCCCTGACATCACTTGGTGCATAGGGACCACATTGTAGGTAGGCTCTGAAGGAAAGCTGATTAATGTGGTGTTACCCAGCTTGGATGCTGGTTGGGCTATCTAACATCCAGTAAAGCTGAAGGATACCACATCCATTATAAGCTTTCCTCCAAAGCTGTTACACAGATGTGACAAGAGGGTGTGGTTTTGTTCAAAAGAGGGTGTGTCATGTAAAACGGGGTGTGGCCCACTCAAGCCATCAAGGTGGCAAGCTGCATTTCAACTCTCCCTGAAGGCCACTACTAACAGTTGATAAGTATGCTCTACATAAGACTTATAGTTTACAGCATAGATATACACATACATTTTTATTCAATAATGTTCTTATTTAATCCAGTGTCATTTTATTTTCTTTTTTTTATTTTTTTCAAACTATCAATCCGGGTGATATATATGTAACACAACACATACAGACATATCCACAATGCTGTATTTTGGTGCTGCACTGTGAATCTCCTTAATCAGGCAGTGTAACGTGCAATGTCATGCCCATGATATTACATTTCTTTGGATTTGAATTATTTTGCATGCTTTTTTCACGTTGTTACAGTTTATGTTTGGACAGGCGTCACATGTTCTGTTATAGAGCAGACTTATTTCTCGTGACAGGAAGTAGCTGAAAAAGTCAAGAGTTTTTTTTTGCAGAAATGCTGAAGTCTGTCAGACATTTTCTAATTTAGGGTGACATATGAATTCCCATTGTTCTGGCCGTCCCAACATGGTCTATATACACATGGAAGTATTTAAAGAGAATCTGTCACAGGATAACAACTTCACTTTATATGGAAATCTGTTCTCTTGAAACCAGGAATACAAGCTCCTTCCATCAGTGTCGGCATGATACAACAGCCTGCCCGAATGTAAGGGATTAGTGTTCCAGTATCACCTATCCCCATAGTTAACAATGTTATAGATTCTTTCTATATTAAAATTCAGTTCTTGTCTATGAGAGAAAACCATGCTGAGTCTTGATCTTTTCAAGATGATGTGAAAACTGTCCACTAAGAAATTCTACTCAATGTTAAAGGGGTTTTTCTCACTACAGAGATCATATCTGTAATGATGGAGACTGTAAAAATAATCACTTTTGCAATTGGTTTGCATTACCTAAATCATTTAGTATAGCAGGTATTAGCTAATCTGTGAGTGTCTAGAGCTAAATCAGCAGTCTTAGGTTGGGACACGCCCCCTTTGCTGTGATTGGCTGCCTTATATTTCATTCAGCCCTGTTGGGACACGCCCCCTGGATGGGACACACACCCTGTGCTGTGATTGGCTGCCTGCACTCCTTTGAGCTGTTTAAAATGAAAGTTAAACAGCTTTCTGTGCTGTCTCTGTCTCTCTATTCTCATCTCCCAACTACATGTGAAGGATCTGGGCAATTACTGAATATCTAGCTGCTAGATTCACTCCCCCCCCCCATATAACACAGCCTTATACACTGCTCCCTCTCTACCTCCTGCCTGATAACAGAGGGGGGAGCAGAGTACATTTCTCACATGTGCCTCATCATTTCAGGCTGTATGTATAACTGTTTACACCAATGCAGGTGTTCTGGTTACAATAAGCCTGGGAGAGATGTGACAGCTGTGCATGCATGAGAACTGAGCACTGCAGGAGGTCTGCAGAATTGTGACATCCTCTCCCTTCCACTGCTCACACAAAATGATGATGTCACCAACCTACTGGGAGGAGAGTCACACCCATTGGGAGGAGAGACGCCCCTAGATTTGAAGCTGTAAGAGACAGAAACAGCTCAAGTCTGCGAAATCTTGTGATGAGAAAACTGTTTTAAGGGCTTGTTCCCACGGCATGGGTTTTCAGTCGGTTTTACAGACAGTTTTCGGATTTGAAAACAGTCTGTAAACTGACTGTCCACCTTTTACATTGATTTAAATAGAAAATCCATGCAGCAGTCCACACTGCACAGATTTTCCGTGGATGGTTTTCGACACTGCCTGCGTTCCTAAAAACTTAGAACACGTTCATTCTTCCGCCCTGTTTTTGGGCAGAACAATCACAGTACTAGAATATTTCCCATAGACAGTAATAACTTTTAGGGCGCCCTTCTATCGCGCCCTTCTTTCTCCATTCAAAATAAATCACTACATATGATTCGTGGATTCATATCTGCTGCCTGGCTCAACCAATCAGCTCTTTTCTGCCTTTTTTACTGTATTTTGAACTGTCCGCCTTTTCATTTGATTGGTCCATACTTCTCCATAGGTTATAATGGTTCACTGTCACTCCTATTCTGATTAGTTGGTTTCTGCCGACCAATGAGAATAGCTTAAACAATTTGAATTACTGTATTTCCCGGCAATTCTCTATATTGCAATTCCTGATGTAGCGCCGGTCTCGGCGACAAAAGCGTTGTTAGTGATTTTATTAAAGGGGATGTATCGCTTCCTTACTTCGGCTGAGTCACACTTCTCTTAGCTTCCCAGCTCTGTGAATGCAGGGGCGTTTCTTCCCCTCCCAGCTGGATGACATCATCCCCCCTTCACTGCTGGCCTGAGACTCCCCCCCTCCCCTCTGAGTCCACATATCACTGTGTCCCTATCAGTCTTATTTTATAAGAGCTGTATACATACCACAGGCTGCATTCAATCTAATCTGAGCACTGATCTCTCACAGCTGGAGATGTATTAAAGCTTTCTTTGAACGGCACAGATCTGCGTGTATGAAGTAGAGTTAGGCACAGTGTAAATACTGTCATGTTTTCTCATTGTACAATCTGCTGCAGTCTGTTTCTGCTAGGTGTGGAGACAGAAAATGCTACGGCCCCTAACTCTGAGTCAGACACACAGCTCAGTGAATCGACCAGGGCTGTACAGAATGTAAATGAGCTCTCAGCTAGTGAATTGCAAGGAGGAGGGATCAGGATGGGATTAGACCAGCACTGGATATCAGTGTAAATAAAAACACAAGATAAGGGACACTGTGAGAACAAGGCAGCTTTGCTAATGACATCCAATTGCAAAGTTGCTTGTTTTCACTGTTCCCCTTACTCTGAAGACCATTTAATGAAACGATAACACCCCTTTAATGTATGTTTATAGAAGGTTTCAGCTCTTTTTCAGATCATATTTTACACTTAATAAAAATGATTTTTTTAATCATACTCCATGCCTCACGGCGCTGAGATTTCATTTCCCCGATCTGGCCATAGACTACAATGGGAAATAGTAGCTCGCGCTCTGATTGGCCAGGATAGCCAAGCCCCCGCTACTTCAACCAATCAGCTCTTTTCTGCATTTTTACTGTATTTTGAACTGTCCCGCCTATGAATTTTATTGGTCAATGCTTCTCCATAGGTTTTAATGGGTCACTGTCGCTCCTATTCTGATTGGCTGGTTTCTGCCGACCAATGAGAAGCGCTTACAGAATTTGAATTACTGTATTTCCCGGCAATTTTCAATATCCAAATTCCCGATGTAGCGCCGTTCTTGATTTTTGGAAAGTGATTTTTTTCACGTATTTTTTTAGTAGGTTTGAGCTCTTTTTCAGAGAATGTTTTACACCTAATAAAGGCGATTTTTTTATTCAAACTCCATGCCGCACGGACATCTTTAATGATTTCTCACTGTTTTCCAGCCTCTCTCGAATCGGAATACATGTTCGGCGCAGTCCCGCACTATGCCTAAGTCCCGCACTGCGCCTCATACACTGGCGAGGCGCGGTGGACTTTTCAACGCATGTATGAGCGCACCTCCTCGGACGGCAAATATGAGGCGCAGCCCCGCACTGCGCCTAAATCCCTGCACTGCACCTTACACACTGGAGAGGCGCGGCGGACTTTACACCGCATGTATGAGCGCACCTCGGCACCAACATACATGAGGCACAAATTTCGCCGGAAAACTGGCGGAAACATGCGCTCCGACGGGGAGAGAATCATACATGTCGCCCAAAATACCAGTCGGAAAATGCGACCGGTATTTTGTCTCTGCTGTGGGAATGCACCCTAAGGGCGGTATGTATGAAATTTTGCGTTTAAACGCCAAATTTAATGCGCATTAAAATAGCATAGAATGCGCCTGATTTATGAACCCGCTCTACAGTGAGTCATAAATCAGGCGCATTCTACCACTAGGATGACATTTATGGCTCAGGCATACCACTTTTAAATCTATAGCTCCGTACGGTTCTAGTGCACCCCGCCTCCCGCACGCCCCCCGAAATCAGACGCATTACAAAGTGTCGATTGCGCTATGTAATGTGCTTGATGCAGGCGATGGCGGATTTCAGTGAACAAACAGCTGCGTTTGAGTCGGGCTGAAAAACACCAAAAATTTGAGCAGCCAAGTCATACATATCTTCACGCTTTTCATATTTTTTTTTACTAAAAATTTTATGTTTTCTTATACTATGTAATCTGCCACCTCTGGCTAAATTTTTTCTTTGTTTTACATCAATGTTCCTTCTCCTTTTAACCAATTTTCCCATCAACATTGTTCTCTCGTCTCCCCCCCTCCTCGACATCACGTCCTGCTTCTTCTCTGTCATCCATCTTGTACAGATTACTGACTTCAGTGATTTTGAAATTGTGTTTTGCCGCAGGCTTTACAGTTTTTCAAGGAAAATCCATTAAAACTGTACCTTAAGCAACTTCTTGCATCCTTCTACATGCAACGGCACACGCTGGAATTAAATGTCGCGAGTTCACGTCTACCATTAGTTTATACGAAAAATCCTTCACAACCCTCGGGGGACTTTCTCTAACGTAATCTGTGCAGAATAGTCAAAACACAGCAAATCTGCAGTTCCTGAAAGATCTACCAGTCTGCAAGAAAGCACAAGCTGTCCCCATCGAGCACGGCGTCCTAACCAGCGGACAACTGCAGCTCCATCTTAAAGATCAGTACCACATAAACAGGGTTTAACATGTCCAAAAAAGGGTTTTAAAGCTCCTCTTCGCTGCATCTGCAAATGAAATAGGGCCCCAAAGACTCAGACATCAGGAAACAGAATTCATTTTCGGAAAACAAATTGCCGATTAAACGGGGGTCACAAACCCACGAAAAAATTTAAGGAACTTTAAATAACTAATGAAGGTTCCGTGATAATCTTGGGGTTTTTATGGCAAAGAATAACACTATTAGCAGCCCTCACGCTACGACATGACGCAGCAACATTAACCACAACATAATCGCTTATCTCCCGCCTATGAAGCTACCAACGGCTGTCCTAAGTTTCACTTTCCCTGAAAACGCTATTTTGATGATGGCAGCAGAACTAGCTGAAAGAAATTTAACCCCCCAAACAAAAATGCCGAAGTGAAAGGCCCCAAAAGAAAGGCAAAACCCAAATGCACACCTCAAGAAGTAAGGTCTCATCGGTTCCCCTCACCCCAAAGACGCTGTCTCTTCAAGAACTTCCCCGCTCCAAAAGGGTCAACATTGATGACAAGCTAAGAAAATCCGTGCTAAACAGAAAAAGCTAGCGTCAAAGTTCCTTTCCCAAAAGGAAGCAAAAGGGCTCAAAAACAGGCGAAGGCAGAAGCAGAAATGGCTCAAAGACAAGCAAGACATGGCCCAACTAAAGTTTCTCCAAATGGAAAGGGAGGAACCCCGTCTTAGCCAAGCAAAGGGGTTTAACAAGCTTAAAAGCAAACACAAACCTAGACTGCTCCATCCGTGCAGAAGTGGAAGACCCAGCTGACCAAAACCGCCAACTACGTGCTTAAGCAACCCCCTCCTGCACCACCTGCATGTCAAAAAGCACCAATGCCACTTCAAATTAAACCACACTGCTGTACCTGAGAAGCTCAAGGATCCACCTATCCAGAACAAGGTAATTTCCAGCATCACACAAGCAGACCCCAGAGACTAAACCGCAGCTTCCCCCTTGGGGCTACATCTTTATCCTATTCATCTCACCCCCTATGCCAGAGAATCTTCACGCCCCGGGGAATCACAAGGTATTTTGGTGGACACAGGGGGGAGATCAAACATGTGGACTTTGCAAAATATATTACGCAGGAGCTATAAACTTTAGTCCTCAAGTTCGATGACCATGCTGAAAATTACGAGCCTGGAAGTCCACCTTTGAACAGTAATCAATGATCTAACCCTCACGCCAAAAAGAGTTTGATTTGCTTGCAAACTGGTTGGGCCCCCAATTTCTGCGGAACAATTAAAGACATTAAAACAGTTCATGGGGTCACTCAAAGAAGGTTTGCTGCTCAGGGAAAGACTTGAACAGCCCTTAGGCATTTTCGAAACTATAGAAATCCTTTGTTTAAGAGACTTTCATACTTCCCCAAAGCACCAACAAGGGAAAACCCCGCAAGCTTCAAGACCTACGACCTCCTAAAGGACTAGAGCTGGCTAAAATGGTCCACGTCTGTCGGGGCTGAGTTACCTTGATACGCTCACTGTGTTAATCGGTGGTCCAAATTCCCAAATGGCATCCCCAAAAAAAAAGGGGCAGACATGGGGCTCCAGAACAAAAGAAACCAACGTGTCCTTTCCACCTTTCCCCTATTTTTCCAGATTCACAGTGCCCAAAGCTTGGAAAAGAACGATCCCATTTTTTGGGACTTCACAAATTTGCTCTACCAGCTTCACATCGCCAAGGTATGAAAACCAAACAAGAAACTAGAACTTGAGGGAACAGTATCTGTTAGGAAGACAGACGTCCCTTTTCACCGCTCCTGCACCACTAGACAGGCGCTCCTGTCTATAAAGAAAAGACCCTAACGATTTTTCCCTACCCAAAAAAAAAAGGGCCTCATCCCCTGAAGGGGATGTCGTGGGCTTAGGCAAAGACTTTGCAAAAACGCAGAGAACGCTTAAGGAACAGGAATGTTTACAAATTTTGGTGCTTTTTAAAAAACCATTTGAAAAAGATGTAAGGCTGTATCAATGTACGAATCAGTAGTGACAAACATTTTGCAGCCATGCATCCTACCTTTTCCCCTGAAAACCCCCACCCCCTCAAGAAAACTCTAAAGCCGTCACAACGCATGGCGGGGGACCATCAGCTCAAGTTTCAGCTACTACCACGTCTCCTCCCCCTCAGGGAAGTATGTCAAAAAGAGGAGGCCCCCCAAGTGCTGGCCAAAGTTGCCCCTAGTGAGTGTCTACCCAGAAAGGGCAATCTGAAAAGGGCCCACCAGGATGTATGCTAAAAAAAACGAACAAAGCAAAGGGTCTCTAGCAAAGCCTAATTCTTTGAGACTTGGTATAAAGGGAGAAGCAATACCATAAAACCCTTTAACCCTTGCCTGGTCGCATAGAGCCCTTGGCAAAGAGCCCACGGGATACCCTTTTCCCCAATTAAACAGGACTCCAAAAATCCCTACCAACGTTAATTAAATGTGACCAATACCTGTGAAAAAAAGAAATTCCGACTCCTGAAGCTGTTTATACAACCCCACTTGAGACACCTGGCAAAGGAGATTCCTCTAGGAAATGAATGCAAAACCCTTCTCTTGCCGGAAGAGACATTTGGAGTCCATAAGGTACGTCAACAATGCAATGGTCCGATGTTTCCCCTCCCCACAAAGACTTGACCTGGCGGGGTAATCATCGAAAATGTGGTTTGGATAGGAATTTTAAAACATCTCAAGTGAACCCCTTTTAAAAAAACCTTTGTGCTCAACAAATGGTCGCACAACCCACTTCAAGCCATGTCCTCACATTACGAGGTAAAGGACATCTTCTAATTCAGTAAGGCACCAACTCTTCCCCTACGCCTTGATAACTTGGGGAGGAACGGTGTTTAACACAACAAGGACGACAACAAAACCCTTTGTCCAAGAAAAAAAAGAGTTTTATCAAAAAAAATGGACAGAGAAGCTTAAGGTAAATCTAACCTTGGGTTCCCCCCTTTAAAACCCTTTCGGCTAAAAGAGCCAGGTTTCCCTAACAACCGGGAACAAGCATTATCCCAGATTCATTCCCCCTTGTAACGTACACTAAAAAACAACCCTGAATGAAAAGATCACTTTGGCCTTCAGGAAAAGATATTTCTCAAAGACCACGCAGAGCCAGCTCCACCTTTGAAAGAGCTGAAGAATGTGGTTCTTCCTCCTTTGGGTGTACACCCACGAAAACCCAACCCGATCAGGGTGGTTTTGACTCCCTCAAAGCTCAGGGGTATCCCCGAACGACGTTCTCCTCAAAGGCCCGAAACCCGCCAACAGCTTGGAGGGGGTGCTTAGACTTTTCCGCTGACATTTAGCAAATGTTCCATGTTTCCGTACGGAAGACCCCCCAAATTACCCAGGTTTTTTTTGGGACAGGGACAATGACACAACAAGGAAAAGTCGAAACCCCATGAAAAGGGGCACGGTTCGGTAATTCCTTCACCCCGTCGCTACTTTTTGGCCTGCAAAGGACCTCTGATGGGAATCAGGTTTGGAAGGTGCTCGTCACCTTTTGAAAGAGACTTCTACTTTTGGACACCACTCAAAACCTTGCCCCCAAACAAAGAACCCTAGACCCCAAAAAAAACCCAAGGTATGGTCTAAACTTGTCTGCGATTACACAAAATTGCCTCCAACAGTACTGCTGTCATAAACCTTTCAGCCCAGCGACTGTGCCGCAAATTCAGAAAATTGAACCTTGGGGATAGAGACCCTCCATCAGAGAAATCTGGGGTTTTAGATGGGACTTGTTTTAAAAGATTCTCTTGGGTTCCAGGTTAATTGTTACACAAACCATTCACTAAAGTTGGGGTCCTCTCAGTGGTGAACAGCCTATATATCCCTGGGATTTGTAGCACCCTTGATGACAGGGCAAATTCCTACTAAACAGCTTCAGAAAAACTATTGAGGGTGGGTGTCCACTGCCCCTTTACAACAGCAGAAGTGGGAGTCTGGGAAAAAAATCCCTGCACGCCTTGGACAAAGATTTTTAACCCTTTTTTTTTTACTTCCACTCTCTTTTCCCCAAGCCCCGAGAAGGGGAAATCCAATATTCCGAAAGCATCAAATGAGGCTATCGCTGCCTCTGCCTACCTCAAGGGAAAAGACATAGCAGTAAAGTTTCATGTGGGGTTCCCGTTTGGGGAAAAGGGAAAAACTAGCTCCTAAACCAACACACCATCCAAAACTTGAACTTTGTGGCGCTGTACTTGCTGTAAGATCGCAAATTTATTCAGCGTGAGCTTGATATTCGTGGATGACAAATTTTTGGGTTTTCACTGACCAGCAAGGTTTTGGGTTTCAAAACAACCAAAATAAAAACGTTTAGTCTATGTCAGTAACCCCATCGAAAGGTTTTGGAATCCTCTAACCAAGCAGGGAAAATTTGTTCCACTCACCTCAACCCCGCGACTGTGCCACCAGACCTTTGTTAGTGCCCTTGCCCCAAAAACCTTGGCTGACAGGGCCAGAGTTTTTGCGAACAAGTAAAGAAACATCGAGAAAACGACTTCAGTCTCCAAACCCGAAAACGATCCTGAGATTTTTTCCTGAATAGTACCCTCTCACCAAATTTAAAGGAGGTCCGGCTTGAATTTTCACCCCTTTGAACGCTTCTCCAGTGGTAAACTCGTACGCACCATCGCAAGGGTTAGTCCCCAAACGCCAGTCTTTCACCTAAAGATGATATTTCTGATTTTCGTGGTTGGGGGACGCCCCTCTCTGCGAAGACATTACATAATGAGATGTTTTGTGATATGTAATGTGCAGCAGAGGCCTTTATACTGAACTGAAATGTCTTTTAACAAACAGGACATTCCAAAAAACCGCCCTGTTGTCAACTTGAAACCAGTATCACGCTACAAGAACTTTTCAATACATTGACTGAATTTCTTATCACCGGAAATTTTCCCCCAACATCCGCTACGGATTTATTTACAATTGAAAAATGTTCCTGATATCTGTTTACAGTTATGTTGTCTGTTTTTTTTCATTTGTCTTTTAGGTTCCCGAATCCTATTCTCAACAGACAAAAAATTTACTTATGTTGGTTTTATGTGTAGTGAAATCCAAGGATTTTAGACGGGAGTTGCTGTCACAGCTTAATTTTTTTACGTGCAATGTTTTTGTTTTCTTATACTATTAATCTGCCACCTCTGGCTAAAGTTTTCATTGTTTTAACATCAATGTTCCTTCTCCCTTTAAAAACCCAATTTCCCATCATACTTGTTCTTCGTCTCCCCCCCTCTCTCGACATCACGTCCTGCTTTTCCCCTGTCACCATCTTGTGAGCGACTTACTAATCTTCACTGTGTGTTGCATTGTGTTTTGACCGCTGGCAACAGTTCTTCAAGGTAAATCCATTAAAAAAATTACCTTAAGCAAATCCATTGCATCCTCTCTAATCAACGGTACACGTGGAATTTAATGTCAGCGGGGTTTACTGTCTACCATTACTTATACTGGAATCCCCTCACAAACTTAGGGGACTTTTTTCCCAACGTATATCTGTGGGAGAAAATACATGTCCCCCTAAGAGTTACCTTTGACCACATCATTAGAAATAGTATTCTAAAAGGCACTTGTTGGACATCAATACTGGAGAAAAGACAAGTCCACACGAGGGAGGATTAGTCTTCACTAGGCTATGGACTAAGAAACCTTTTTTTCCCCCCATTAATTTTCCTCACATTCCTAATGTCCTGCCTCCACCCATGGACTTCATCTTCTTATCTTCTTCTTCCTTCCTCTTCTTCTTTGTCTATTTACAGTTGAAACCAGAAGTTTACATACACTACATAAAAAGACACATCTGCATGTTTTTCTCAGTATCTGACGTGAAATCAGAATAAACCTTGTCTATGCAATGTATTAGGCTGTATAAATGATTGCACTTTAACTCAAAGTTAAAATTAAAAAATGTTTTAAATTATAAAAAAAATAAAAAAATATTTAAAGTTCAAATCCCCCCCCCTTTCGCCATTTTACAAATAAAAGAAAAAAGAAAATAAAAAAAAGTTCACATATTTGGTACCGCCCATTCCGAAAAAGTCCCCATCTATTAAAATATAACATATTTATCCCGTGCCGAACACATAGAAGAAAAAACATTCCAAACGTCAAAATTGCGTTTTTTTTTTTTTTTTCTGTCCTATAAAAATTTGAATAAAAGTGATCAAAAAAGTTGCATGCATTCCCAAAGTGCCCTTCAGCCTGCAAAAAATGCACCCTCACTAATGTCCATAGGTGTTAATACAAATATTAATATTGTTTAATTTGGTCGCACAAATGGCGCCAAAAACCCGGGGCAAATTTCAAAAATAGAAAATGTTGGAATTTTTTTAAAGCCACCAAAAAAAAAAACGGAAACCATACGTGTTTTGGGATTGGCGGGTGTGTATCAACTTGTAAATACAGATAACACGGGGAAAAATGAACCTGTAAAAAAAAAACTCCCCCCAAAAATGGCGCAAGTAAATTTTTTACATTTTGCCCCTCTTAGAATTTTTTTTGCAGTTTCCTAGTATTTCTATGGTACGAACAAATTCCCCCCGTTTTAAAAATACAGTTGTTCCGCAAAATAAAAGCCCTCTAGGTCTTAAGAAAGGAAAAATAAAAACGTTATGGCTTTTTGGAAGGCAGGAGGAGAAAAATTAAGAGTAAATTTTTTTTCTTGGAGGGATAAAGGGAAAAAAGGGGTTTTTTCCCCAGTTTTTACTTAAAATTAAATATTACGGTCTGGCACCCAAAAAAAAAAAGCCTTTCTTTTCCTTCTCCGTTCCCGCCGGGTCTCCCCTGGTCTTCTGTTTACCATCTATCTTCTTACAAAATGGTCCATCACGACTGCAGCTGCTGATTGGCTACAGTGGTTATCTGCCTTTGCTTACATCACCAATCAGAGTTGTTCATTCTGAAAGTTTTATATAAGGGCACGAAGTGCAGCCAATCAGCGGGCAGTGGGGGACATCCATTGTAAGAAGGAGTGTAGCAGACAGAAGTGGTCAGAATTAGGGAAGCATCCAAGCTGTTTTGTACTGTTTCCATAACCGCAGTAGAAGTGAATGGAAAGTGGAGTCCAGGACACCAGGGTTCTCAATAAAAGGCAAAGAGCCAGGCAACTGTACAGCCACGCAAGGGCTTTTTCGAACCATAGATGTTTTCTATGACCTGAAGAAAGTTTGCATGACCAAAAGGTTGTTTTATTTTATGGAAAACTGATAAGGAGGGATTTTTTTTATCCAGAACCCCATTGCCTTGGGCTCCACTTTCCTGTTTTGTGTCAACCAAGTGGAAGGTTGCACTAAGTTTTCACAGGGCCGGGCAAATTGGCATTATAGAAACAGCATAGTTTGTTGTGCAGTACTGTTTCTATATATTCCATTCACATCTATAGGAGTTACAGGAACAGCCTAAAATAACCCACCTGGCTGTTTCCATAATCCCAGCCTCCTATGCCTACTGCATGTAGGAGGGACAGGTCCATTCAAAACATAGGTACAGGTCCTAGAGGTAGGATGCACATGTATCATATATTTATGACATATGCTCTGGATATGCCATTAATATCTGAGATGGAATTTCCCTTAACTCCTTAATGAGCACCGACCATCTTTTGACGTCGGCTGGTGCGGGTCATTCATCTGCAGCGATGTCTTTTGACGTCGCTGCAGACATCGGAGTTTGCGGCTCCGGGCACGGCAGCAGTGCTGTGAACAGGGCTGTACTACACAGCCCTGTTCCCAGCACAGCTCCTGCAAGCCCCGGGGAGCGGGAGAACCTCCGCTCCCCGGTGCTTTAACCCTTTGATTGCTGCAGTTCATCACCGCAGTGCAATCAAAGGATTTCCCTGCTCTGTCGGGTGATCGGAACGCCCGGAGACCCGACAGAGCCCGGGGAACGGCTGCACAGTCAGCCCTGGGAGCCTATAGTAGCCCCAGGGCTGTCTGTGTAAGAAGCCAGCAAACAGGCCAGACCCGGAACTGCCCTGATCACCGCCTCGGTCAGCCTGACAACATTACCTGTTGGACTCAAGAATGTGACATACTTGTGTCTAAAATCTACAGCAGAAACACAGGTGGGTTTCTGATGTAAAGAAGAGATGGAATTTCCTTACAGAACATTCAGAAGTGTGACCATAGCCTAACATCACATTTACATCTGCAATTGAGGAGAAGGAATATATTTGTTATGTTAGTTATGCTTTCATTATCGCTATTCACTATTTTCATCACTTGTCAAATGTTGTAAGTTATTTTCTATACATGAGTTCTCAAGATTTGACTCTTGGGGCCACATGTATGAAAACTGTCTACGTCTAAAATTCACTTTGTTTCCCATAGCAGCCCTTTTATTTCATATTGTGCTCTGGAAGAATGAAAGGGGCGCTCTGATTGGTTGCTATGGGCAACAAAGTGAGATTTAGACCTAGACAGTTTTCATACATGTGGTCCTTGGTTTTATAGTATGACCTTAGATTTTTGAATGTAGACACTAAAAAAAATGGGCCATATGTATGAAAACTGTTTATCAGTAGGACTGTCTGTTGCCCGTAGCAACCAATCAGAGCTCATATCAACCAACCAGAGCTCAGCTTCTATTTCATATAGTGCTCTGGGAAAATGAAAGCTGCGCTCTGATTGGTTGCTATGGGGTTGATTGGGTTGCAATAAAAAAA
>JAODAL010056689.1:0-23134 GCA_025379985.1 Phyllomedusa bahiana | reverse complement strand
CTTTTTTGGGGTTTTCCTGTA
Organism: Phyllomedusa bahiana; assembly: GCA_025379985.1. Taxonomy (NCBI): domain Eukaryota; kingdom Metazoa; phylum Chordata; class Amphibia; order Anura; family Hylidae; genus Phyllomedusa; species Phyllomedusa bahiana. Next base: position 23,113 of record JAODAL010056689.1, on the reverse strand, counting down.
CATTCATTTGTGTGCGCCGACAGCAAAAAAAAAATTAAAACCAACCTCAGTTTTTGCGTAAACAGTGACAATCGGACAAACAGCCACCTGGTTTCCGACAGTCTTTGTCCTATACTGTGTGTTTGGAGCCTTAAAGTAGCTAGACAAGCCTTGGGACACCTGGCCTTGGTCTGTATTTAAAAACTTTGTTTAGTGCAGAATTTTCTAAAAAAACCCTCTGTTGAATTTACACAAACCCGACAATTTTTTGTATGTATGGTAGTTTTATTTGATAGTCTTTGTAAACCAAAGAACCCTCGTACTTATGTAACCCACACCTTTTCAGAGCCATCTTTTGCCAGTTTTTTACAAGATGTGAAACTTTTTCTTGAAAATACTCCCTGTATGTCGAAAACCAATTTTTGTTTTTTTAAAAATAATTATTTTAAATTGAACATTTGTTGTTTTAAAAGTTTTTACTTCAATGTTCTGTTTTTTTGGTACTATGGCACTAATACATATGTACTTATTGACATTTGTTTTTAAAAGTGTACGCTTCAATGTCTTGTTTTTTTTTTATTTTGGCATTATACATTGATACATATTGAACATTTGTTGTATTAAATTTTTACACTTCTTTTTTTGTCTTGTTTTTTGGGAACTATGGCATTATACTATGATACATATTGAACTTTGTTGTTTTAAAAAGGTACATTCTTGTCTCTGATTTTGGTATTTTGGCATTTAATATGATACTATTGACATTTGTTGTATTAAAGTGTACACTTCAATGTCTCTGATTTTTGGTACTATGGCATTCACATGACATCTATGTTGCATCACATTAAATTTTTTAATTAATTTTTTCTCAAATAATAAAAATGCTTTAAGTTTTATTTTTAAAGGGAACTGTCACATAGGTTATGCCCCCCTTGTGAGGGCAGACTGACGACATGCTGTTTCCAGTGCTGTATTATTTTTAAAGTGAGTTTTAGGATTTTAAGCTCAAATTTATTTTTGACGGTTTTTTGCTCGCCCAAAAGGGGCCCGCCCTGCGTTTTCCGTTTTTTCCATTCTTATTTTTTTATGGGCGGGGGTTTCCCCGATTGGCCGGGTTTTAAAAAAAAATGCTCTTTGAAGGATTTCTGTGAAAACTGCAGATTTGAGCATTAAATCACGAAAATAAGATCTTAAAAAATAAGGGGGCACGCATTGGAAAAGCATGCCCGACATTAGCTTGTTCTGTCCTCGCAAAAGGGGGATTAAACTTTGACGGTTTTTCTTTTAAAAAAAAAATCCTTAAACTTGCTTAGTACTTAGAAGATGTAGACAAAAATAACCATCTCAAATTTTGAAAAAGTTGTTCCAAGATACGTACGCTTCTTTAAATCGAAGTTCTAAAATACATAAAGAGAGTTTTTATTTGTCACTTAAATATATTTTGAGGAAATTTTAAAATCTGTATAAAGGAATTACATAGTCTTTGGCTTGAAGGGGCAAAGCTTTTTTGGATTTTTTGGGTTTAAGTTTTTCCCCCCTCACCTTCCAAGAGCCATAACTTTTTTATTTTCCATCTACATAGACAATTGAGGGATGGTTTTTTAACAATATGTACTTTCCAATGATAACATTTGACTGTACTATATAATGTATTGGATAACCAAATGAAACATAAAAAAACACACACTTTTGGTGTTGAGAATATTATTTTCACTGTACAGGATAACAGATGTTATATTTTAATGGATAGACTTTTACAGATGCTGCATGACAAATTTTATTTAACCTTTTAATTTTATTATTAAATGTAAAGTAGCAAATGTGATGTTTTGAACTTTTCATATTTTTTTAATTTACTTTTATTTACTTTTTTTTACTGGTATTTGTAGTCCCACAAGGGGCTTTAAAAAATTTTTCATGTTTTAAGTATGAATAATTGCAGGAGGTTTTATCTATATGGGGTTTTTCCTATTTAAAATCCTGCCCTTTGGGATAATAGAAGTAGTAACATGGCCACCACAGAGGCCTTCATTAGGCTCCCGGCTGCCATGGCAACCACTTTGCACCACGTGATCTTGTCCTGGGTAGGAACCCATGATAGACTTTAATGGTGCGTAGCACCATTCCTCCTTCATTTAGATACTATGGCCATGCATGCTGAGGCATCTAAAAGGCATTGGAGTTATCACCTGATCCTGGCCTCGAGCAGCATACAACAGCTGTTATTAACTGCCATTACCTGCCATGTATGCTTAGCTTGTGAGCCTTCCTTAACAGCAAAATGATGTAACTATTCGTCATTTTCTGTTATCCTCACAAATAAATACAGCGGGATGTAACAGGGGCATAAAGTTCTATAGGGCAAAAGTAATCCTATATACCAAACATATATGGTTTCTGCATCAGACCGTTGCCCTATAGAACTCCATAACCCCATCGTAACCCTGTTGCAGAATCCATCAGGATAAATGTTAACATACCACAATAGAAGTATAAACTGGATGTGAATGGGGCCATAATGAATACACTTCTGTGCAATACGAAAGCTATGTTCACACGGGGTAATTTCAGCGTGCATTTCGCCGCGTATTTGCGCTCTAATACGGGCGGATGCGCCCCGAAAATTAAGGTAATCCAATTTTCCCAAGAGAATACGGATTACCCTCTTCTCCCCGCTTGTACAATACGATCGTCGCGAGCTCCCGAAAGACACGATGTACTGCGGCGCGTACTGTACGCGCCGAAGTACATAGTGTGAACATAGCCTAAGGGTACATTGACACAGCAATTGTAAAATACCTGTCGGATTCTATAACAGAATCCGACGGTAATTTGCAATCCATTTTAGTTTTTTATCATTTTTTGGAAGGATTTTGTAGTCGGATTTCAGATTCAAATGGCCCACTGACATTGAACAGTACATTTTTCACTGGAAATCCAACAGATAAATGTGCATGTTTCAAGTTTTTTGCAAAGACATCGAGTTTGAAATCCAACCTCAGAAAATCTGTGCCGTGTAGATTAGCAGTTGGATTTTCTATAGAGGTCTATGAGGATGGTTTACAGTCGATTTACAAATCTGAAATTTATTAGTTCCGCTCCTCAAGGAGAGATCTTTCCCCTTTCGAATCCACTCTTGCCTCTCACCCAGCCAACCAGTAAGTGTACTGGGCATTGGGCGAGGGGAAAATACCCCGAAACAGCTGTCTGTAGTTGAACTAACTGGTTTGGCTCAAAACCCTTTACATTGCTAGGTCCTGCGGCCGTGAATGGGATAAAAACTCCAATAGAGTGCGCTTTGGAGTCTTTTCCCCTAAGCCTTTGCTTTTTGAAAAAATGTCGGCTAAAGGCAAGGGAAACCCTCACACGACCCAATTTATTGGACCTTCCCCCAAGGAGAGATGTTTCCCCCTTTTGAAATTGAAATCAGTCATATAAAAATGACTATAATCTCTCAGTGTAGGGGGTTTCCAAGAGAATAAAAAAAGAAATCCAAAAATGAAAAATTATTTATAAGCCTTTATGTCAAGACTCCCTTTTAAATTTTTTGATTTGATCCCCTATGGTTACTTGTTACAAACCTGTGCCAAACAATGATGGATAAAACTGAAAAGATTAGCACATTTCTACAGTTGCAAGCTCATGCTCAAGAACTGTGCCCCTCACCATGTCAGACCATCCTATTTCAATTTGCTTATATACAAATTATCTAACAATTCAAGACAGCTCTTGAATTTTTTTTAAAGTTTTCCCCAAAAATTACGAATAGAGAGTTCAAGTTGCCGTATTCAAGGCTTCCTGCGTTATCCGCTCTTATCTCCAAGCAGAAGCCATTGAAAAACATTGCAAAAGTGGATATAACATTCTATGTTGTGATATCATGGTGGATTATCTGTCAAGATAAACTTTGCTCCCCTCTGTATTTAGTGTTTAAAATTTAGTACCATAAAAAAAACTTGTCCCACGGGTTAAAAAACCCCTCATCCCAGCTAGTGAATGAAAAAATGAAAAAACTTCTGGCATAAATGAAAGTGACTGTTTTTCGGGTTTTTGAAATTTCCAAACCCTTTGGGGGGGAAGTTGGACATTTCTGAAATAAAAGGGGTTTTAAAATTTTTTGGAACACTTTTAAATACTTTTCCCATCCCCCATCCTCCCACCTTTAAATTTTAGTTTTTTTTTTTATTAAATTAATTTTTATTTCACCCGTGTTTATCATTAGGGCAAAGTCCCCACGGGCCCAAAGGGGTTTTTGGCGGTTTTTTCAGCTGGTTTGCGGTTTTTTTTGCCCCCCTGAAAAACCGGGGCCCAAATTAGCCAATTTTTGCTCTATGGAAAACCCGTGCAGCAGTCCCCACACACGGGTTTTTCCCCCCGGCAGCTTTGCCGCCGGGGGGGTCCCGGGGGCCCAAAGCATTGAAAATGTTCATTCTTTCGTTTCGGTTTTTGGACGGAAAAATTTTTTAACCCAAATCCCAAAGGGGAGGGGGGAAGGGCGTTCTCCCCCTCATGGGGGGGGAAAAGCCGTCCCCCGTGGGGCCCTGGGGACGGGGCCCCAAAAAACCGGGGAAAATACCCGGGCCCGGGATTTGTCCCCCTGCCGTTTGGGAAAATGCCCCTTACAAAGTTTCATTTGCTAGACCTTTTTCAAAAGTAACCCAAAATTTTTAAATTGACAGTGATATCTTTACTTTTTGCGTTTTTCTGTTTTTAGGGTCAAACAATAGCCATTGAAAAGATTAAATGATGGGCAACTGTTGTGCCGGAAATTCATAGTGGGATTACCCGTCAAGTTTATATTTTTAAATACAAACCCTTTAGCTTGGGTTTACCCGGGTTTAAATTTACCCCCTTTTTTCCCTTTTTACTCCTTTGCCCCCCCATCCTCTAAAAACTGCCAAAAACCCTTTCACTGGCTACCAATTGTTCAAAACGGGGAATTTTTAGTTCAAATTTTTGCCCTTAAAAATACAAGAATTCCAAAAACCTATTCCATCCCCATAAATTTTTTTAATTTCCCCGATACCTTTTCCTCAAAACAATTTCTGATCCTCAATTTGGTCTTTTCTTGCTCTTTTTCCCTTTTCCCGTCCCCACACAACCATCTCCAACATTTCTCCAGTGCAAACCCCATACTCTGAAACTACAACACATCACACTCTCCTCCATCCTTACAACTTTCAAAATGAACCTTAAAACCCATCTCTTCAGAACAGTCAGCACCATACAAACCTGCCTGTCCCTCACCTTCCATCTCAGTCCTCCTTCCTTGTAGATCGTAAGTCCTTGCAGGCAGGGTCCTCACTCCCCCTGTACTAGTTGATAGTTATTTAGTGTTATTTTTGTACTGTATTTGGTATTATGTATGTAAACCCCTTTCCAATGTACAGTGCACTGGAGTTAATGGTGCTTTAGAAAAATAATATCATAATAATACAGTTATAATACATATAATACTTATAATACTTATTATTGTCAACTGATCCAAACGAGACATACCTCATATGTACTGGCTATATTAAGCCTGTAAAATACAGGGAGGAAGATTTCTGCACAAATGATCACTACCAGTGCGTATGATATGGCAAAGATGCTGTACATTGCTCCAAAACGATATACATCAGCTGGAGTCCCAAGGATGGTCACCGCAGACATGAAACTGGCAGTGAGGGAAAGAGCCACAGGCAGTGCTGACATACTTCTTGCTCCTGTCAGGAATTCTTTAGACGTGGTCTTTCCTCGTCCTGCAAAGGCATAATAGATCCCAATCCCTGCTTAGATTAACAAAACTGCAGCAAACACAACATAATCCCAAGGTGAGAAAAGGCCAATCTCCCTAGAAGAAGCCATGCTTTCTGCTTACTACTAGGTCCCAAATCAGTATGTCTGAAGTATACTGAAAAACAGGTTTAAACATTACAAAAGACAGGGTAGGCTGGTTGCATTTCTGCAGGTGCCAACCTTGACGCAATAGCCAGAGGGAAATTGACACTTTCATGGGCTAACAAGATATAAAATGGGGTGGAGCAAACCAGATGCGATGACTACAAAGTCAATTAAAAGAATTAGCATTAGTTTAAAGAAACCACATCCTCTTACACAATTCATGTACTTAACAGTTGCCTAAATTCATGCTGAAAACAGTGCTAATGTAACACTTAAGGTCTTTTGGGGTAACTTAAAATAAAAAACAATACTGCGAGAGCCAGCAATGACCACGCCAGGGAGCAGAGTCTAAGGAGCCCCCGGTTTTCAACAGAGCCCGCCGCAAGGCAAGATGGACTTGGCTGTGAGGAACTCCCAGGTCCCTTCCCTGATATGGTCACTTGTGGTGACAGCCGTGGTGCCAATGAGATACTGAGGGACAGGCAGACATGTGGTCAAGGTTGAGGCAGACATTTAGGGCAGGCGACATTCTAGCACAGTCAGTAGTCAAGCACGAGATCAGGGCAGGCGGCAGGCAGGGAAGAAATCAGGAATACTGAGCTAAGGGTCAAACCAGAGAATACACAAATGGACAGGAATAGCACAAAAGCTCAGTAACAGACACCAATAACTGGCAAGGAAGAAGCTGGGGGTAGACATGATAAAACCTCAAGTGAAATGTTATTGGTATAGGAAAAGTTCGATGGCACACGTTGGCCTTTTAAAACTATGGAGACAGTTGCAAATACTCGGATACACAGAAAGGCAGGGAGCAGCGGAGGAGACTGGATGTCAGCAGGGAGCAGAGAAGAGATGAGTGAGGTGTCAGGGCTGCGGGAACAATGCCATGACAGGTGTTTTCTTCAGCAGAATTTTTCAGTATTCCCAGGGTATATTTTAGCACAGCATGTTACATTAAGGCCACAAACCTTTCTGTTAAAGAAACACCCACCTCTGGATAAGCCACACCTCTTTGTTGGTTCACTCGAAAAAAACTAAAGCCCACAATTTGTCTGCAACTCACTAGAGCATGCTGCTTCCAAAATGGGCCACTTTTTGCCACCTTTGCAACCCCTTTCTGGTTCAACCAGGAAGGATCATTGTATGTTGAAACTATTGTATCCCAAGTCCATTGTAGGGAGCACTGTATGGCTATGTCTACATGACAAAGGTAAAATGCCGTTGGAAAACCATGGTTTTTGTTTCGGCTTTTGAGGTAGGTTTTCAGACGATCCTAATATATTGCACTGTACTAGAATCCACCATAATACGGCGGGTTATAGAACATGTTCCATAAACTGGTGGTTTTGAAAACCGACAATAGAAAATCCAAGCTGTGTAGACTAAAGCTCGGATTTCATATTGAGGTCTATGGACACTGGTTACAGTTGGATTTGTGCAGATTCTAAATACTAAAAACCCGACCAAAAACCAGTACTGTGTAGACATGGTCTATCAGTTTTATTGTACTATTAATGTCTATGGCTATAGGATGCTACAGGATAGGGATTCTGCTACATAGTGTTTTGATATATATATTTTTTCAATAAAATTGGAATTTAAATGAAAAAATTTAAAAAGAAACTCTTCTGATTGGAAACGGGTACAACGGATCTATAAAAAACACACTGTTATTCCTAAAAAGCTTCCTGACATAAATTTCTTGACATCATAACAAGCAGGACATTTTAACTGGATGAAGTGTGGTAATAACCCCACCTTAATATCATTATGAGCACCATCTACAATTATTGTGCTACTAATAATTATTTTTATTACATCGTTATGACATCGTTATTAGGCCATGTTCACACGGCTTAAAATGGGCCGTATTTCGGTCCGTAATTACGCGCCGAAGTGCGCAAATTACGGCTGGAATATGTCCCAGTCATTCACGGTAATCCACAATATCATAGAGAAACCCTGGATTAGTTCATCTACCTGCTCGGTGAATCCGCAGGCGGGGAGATAAAAGGTCACATGTGGATTACCAGCGGGTTTTAAAGCGCCACTGGTAATGATTGTCTATGGGCCGGGGAAGTGCCGGCCCCCCGCTCCCACCCCGCCCCCGGCCACACGACGTAATTGCGGGAGGTAATTATGTCCCGCAGTTAAGCCGTGTGAACATAGCCTTAGTTTTATTGTTGAGCAGAACTGCAAAAAAAACAGCAACAGATAATAATTGACCTATGTAATAAGTCTTTAAAAGGATGTTCCATCATTTTTTTAAAAAGCTTGTCAGTCATTAAGGGATGATTGAAAATAGAAATAAAAAAACACCATATTGTTTCAGCACCGCTGCATTTCCCAGGTGTCCCACTGATGATGTTAAAAGTAGTGGTCATGCAATGCTACTGCCAGTCACTAGCCTTAGCGGTCATGTGTGGTATTTCCAACAAGAGACCGCTGCAGCCTGTAAACAGCTGCAGGGTCACATGAAGAATAAAGGGGGATCATTGGCCTGGGTTTTTTTTTTCTATTTTCTTTCACTTAATGGCTAGTGAGCATTTTGGACTGCCTCTTTAATGGAGCTGTGGTATCCCAGTATTATGTGTGTTCGAATGGTTTGAGAGTTTTAATGTTTATATTGTATTCTGCCTTACTGTACATTAGCTGTAAAAACACTGGGTGTGATTGGTATAAGGCTATGTTCACACGGCTTATTTGCGGGGCGTAATTACGCCCCGCAATTACACCGTGTGTACGGGGGGGGGGGGAGGGGGAGGGGGCGGGGCGGGGGGCCCGGGACCCCTTTCCGGGCCCCTGACTATTTTACTGCGGGCGTATAGCGCTAGAAAATGACATGTCACTTATCTCCCCCATGGGGGGTTTCCCACCGGGGAGAGGGACGTAATCATAGTTCTCTATGAGAACTGTGGGTTAACCCTAATGACTTCGACATATTCCAGCCCTTTTTCGGCAGTACGGCGCGTAATTACGGATGAATACATCCTATTTTAACGCTGTAAAAAATGAGGCTAAGAGTAGAAAATGCAATGCCATGCTGACAGTATAAATCATGGTACATCAAGGGTTAATGTTTTTGTAAAAGTTTACAGCAAATATGATTACCTAAGCAACAGGAAGAGGGAGAAACTTTATAAGTTATCCTGGGTTTCTAGTGAATCCTGCAGGCATAAGTAATCTGAAGACCAGGGGGGGGGAAACCCCTGTAAGTCAAAAATGGAACAAAGGTGAAGTGGAAGGTGAGATTTTTTTCCCTTTTCATTTAATTTTGGGCAGCAGTAACTCCTTAATGAAGGGCCTAGGGACTACAGACATCGGCCGATGGGGTCTTAGAGTTGCTGCAGAAAAAGGGAAAGCTTTGGGCCCCTAGCACTGCAGCTGTTTTAAAGGAAAAAAAATGTATTTAAAACGCTTTTTCCCTTGAGCAGTCTCTGTAAGGGTGGGGGAAACCCAGAGGTTCCCCTTATTCCCCAGGGGTTTAAACCCCTTTAAATTACAACTTAATCAAAGGGATTCCCCTGCCCCAAATTTGGGTTTTTAAGGCCCCTTATGGCCCCCCAGGGAACTTTTGGGCCCAGTCACCCCGGGGGAAACCTTAAAAGAAGTCCTTGGGCTGTCTGAATGGGGAACCCTGAAGTCGGGCACACTTTTGTGCTGCCCTATTTGCTCCCCTGTTTCATACTGCCCACAGAAGGAAATTTAAATTAGCATACATGAATATGCTAATACACCACCAAGTGTAAAAAAAAAAAGTTTTAAATAGTAATCCCTTAATGGGATTATGAACAAAAGTAAAAAAATGTTAATAAAGTGGTTTTAAATAAATAAAATAATAAAAAAATTAATAAAAAAGTTTTGTACAGGGATTCCCCAAAAAAAAAACTTAAACATATTTGGTTTCTACATGCTGTATTAACAGGTAAAAAAAAATAAAAAGTTTATTTAGTGTGAAATGTGAATTTGTAAAAAAAATGTTTCAGTAATTTTTTTTGTAAACAAAAAAAAATTTAGCCCCAAAAAATTTCTTCTGCTTAAAAAAAAGTTTTTCATAAAACTCCCGGACTTAAAAGATAAAAAAAAAACGTTTACAACTCCCTTGAAATGAAAAAACGGCTAAATTTGTTAATTTATCAAGGCCTTTAAGATTGGATTTTAAAGGGGTTAAATTTTTTTGCAAAATTAGTAATGAATTTGGTTTTTTTAACTGGAAGGTACGGGGCCCAAACAGAGAAAGGGTTTAAAGTTTGTTAGTATTAAAAAATAAAAATGTTCCTGTGCTGCTGCTGTAAAGTGTGGGGGTGCAGGTGCCAGATATCAAGCAGACAGGTGCACCCGAAAAAAGTGGTATTTTAGGGAAGGTTGGTGTTGCTTGGCCTCCCCTTTGTAAGATTACGGGGAGGTTTTTAAAGCATGATGAGAGGGTTTAAAACAGAGACTCTTCAATTTTGGGGGTCTTAATGTAGTATCCAGAGCGAAATTTCCGTGGTTTGGGTTGGGAAAGGAAACCTGTCCACAACGGGTTTTTGTAATGTGATATGTCTTAAAATTTACTATATACTGTTTTATGTTTTTAAATTGGCAGGAGGGGAAGGGGTTTTACAAGCCTTAGAACCCCTAAACACTACGCCGAAGTGAAAAACCTCCCAGGTTTTCCCGGGAATTGTAGGCAGGGAAAGGCCTTTCCAGCTTATTCTAGAAAATGTTTAGAAAGTGGGTGGAGCAGTCTCCACACACAAAAAAAAAGCTGTTTAAAAAGGAAGTGGGGGGCAAAAAGTGTGAGTTTTAGCTGTTGCTCAGAGTGTGAGGGCAGTGCTGCTTGCTGGTCTGTGACAGGCCTGATATTTCCCGAGGAAACCTGGGGTAATATTTAAGAAGGGGGGAAAAAGAAAAAAGGAGGAGGAGGGACATGAGAAGAGAGAGATTGAAGGGGCATCTAAAGAAAAATTAAAAGGTATTCATTATGTCAGTGGGAATCCAAGGATAGGGCCCTAAGTAAAAGGAATTGAGTGCATTGGGTGCAGAGAAATAAGGCCTCTGTACCCTTTTATCCCAAATTTAGGGGGGGAGGGGTTTTCTTTGGGGGGGGGGGGCCCCTGGATTACATCTAGGAAACCGAAAGTTGTGGTTTAAAGGGCCCGAGCCTAGTATCCTCAAGGGAAAAAAAACTCCCTATCAGGGAAAGGGGGGGAAAAGGGCCCTGCTCCATTTTTGGGGGGAAAGGGTCAAAAGGGGGTCATAGTGCCCAAACCCGGGGTCCCACGTTTGTGACAGAAACCCGGGGGCTGAGGGAGCCATTTTCCACACACCACCTTCTCCAAAAACGGCCAGGGAACCCCTTCCAAGGGGCCAAAACCCGCTTTAAAAAACTATAAAGCAATGGACTGTTCCAAATGTTTGGTTCTTCAGGTTTTAAAAGAGTTATTTCTATTCTGCCTCCCTCCCTTTTCTCCCTGTTGTTTTTGGGGCCCACTGCACCACACCGTCCATCAAGGGCCATATTGCTGGAACAGCAGTATTTGGGGGTTGGGGGCCCTGGGGGGAACTACGGGTCCATACCACCGACCACCTTACACGCAGGTGCAACCCCCCCGAAAACCTTTACAGCGGCCCACAGAAGAGAGAGAGAACACCGGGAAGCGCCAGAGAGTAACCTGTGGAAGCCCTCGTGCCCACCTGTGACCGTGACAAGTCTAAAAGCCATCCTGCAGGTACAGCACACTCTCATCTGCAAACTCTCAGTGTGTCCCCTCATTCCAGAGCTAAGCGCTATACAGGAGAGGCCAAGCCACCATAACCCTCTCCTCATCACCATCACTCCCACTCTCTCATTCCACCACCCCGGCTCGCTGCATTAACATAAATTTTTTTTACTTCAAAAATCAGGTCCTTTTAGCAGGTAGACAGTTGGCAAATTCATATAGACTCCTTTTTAGTGTTACAATTGCTATTTCTTTCTCTCTTAAGGTCTTCTCTTACCAACCTAAAAGCCTGTCCCAGGTTCAGCTGTCATGTCTAAACACTGGTAGTTCCTTGGTACACTTCCCTGACTATTCAGGCCCAATCTCTCTCTTCCTCCTCTGGACAGTTCACCATTCTGTCACTCTTCTCTCTTTCTCTCTTTCTAATCTCTATGACAATGTCAATTTTCTCTCTATCTGTGTTTACCTGCTTTTTCTCTCACTCTCTTTCCCTCTCTTGTGAGTATCCAGGTTGATTGTCTGCTTTTAGTCTGCTTCATATTACCGCCGGTTGGTGAGCAGTTGACCCTTTTATCCTAAGCCTAACATGGCAGGTCCTTATATCAGGATCTGTAGCTCCCTCCTTCTTCTCCCTTCTCACTGGCTGCAGGCCTCCACTACAATGTGGTGCTTTAAAAGGGCTTTCCCACCATGTACAATTTATGTGGGAATCTGGCAAATTAAATAATTAGCATTTTCAACTTTCATCATTATTAAAAATTCTGTACCATTTTTGTTTTAGCTGTACCCTAGTGATTCATAGTGTACAGCTCGTCTGTAGGGGATCCGGCCAGTGACAAGAACTCTTCAGTCCTGGCCACACATGCTCAGACATAACCCTATTCCCTGACTAGTAATCACACACACTCACTGCTGAGCAAGTGTTCAACCCCAGGTGCTATCATTCTACTCCCTCCTCTGTACTTCTTAGTAATTAATCATACAGTGCAGATAAGTTATCATCACGCTGCTTGTTTTTGTTGGTTTGCATTTAAGCATTTTTTCATCCCCACCCCCCAAAAAAAAGAAACCTCAATCAGTATATGCAATGAGAAAAACAATGTATGTCTGATTCCTGCAGGGAATTGAACCTAGGACCCATGTGCTGAAAGACAGAAGTGCTAACCACTCAGTTACACTGTAGCTACTTGCCTTTACGCACACAAACCTTTGTTTGACTAGAATGAGCACAGTGTGAGGAAAGGCATCGTGCTGTCAAACCTGCTTGTCAAATAGTCTAAAAAAAAATGGGAATCTTGCAAGAGACCATAGAATGACTGACTATATTATTGCGTCGGGAGGAGGTGATAAAGCTGGTAGTGTGCTGTGAAATGTAACATCTATTCTGCTTAGTCTGTTCTAGGTGAGCCACGCAGACGCAATAATATGAAAGAAATTGGACGGAAGTCCATCACAGTCAGGGCAGATATCTCCATTGATACAGTACGCGGGTGCGGGCAGCATGGTAAGATAGGGCGCAAGCCTGCTATGGAGATGGTGAACTTGTCTGAGGAATGTTGCTTATGGGAGCATGGTGGCAATGGCAGCACATAGTATCAGTATGCATGCAGGAGAGCAAAAAGGGGAATGGGTTTTGTGGATTGTGGATTGATGGCTAATTGGTGAGCACCTGAATAGGGTGTGTACCTAACATGATATAAAAGGAAATGAGCTTAGATCACATGGGACGGGACCTCTAACCCCTGATGAAGCCAGTTTAGCTGGTGAAACATGCTGGGGAGGTCAGGCATGACATTTTAAATTGTGATTTCTCACCTCTGTCTACAAGTGTCACCCGCTGCAGAGGGTATCACTAGGAAACCTTTAAAAATTTTGTGTCCATTAGATTGGGGATGACTGCCCAAGTAGAATGCTTGGGACCCCCTTACTGGAGTTATTTAAATTACTGTAGATATAGGGCTTTCCTGTTAATAGGTGGTGTTCCACCAGACTTGATAATAGGAAAGGAGTTATTCTTTCAGAAGTAGAAAGGGATAAATTGAGAGGTTAGAAATCAGGTTTTTAAATAGTGTGTATAGAGGTTAAGTTTTATACAAAAATAAAAGTTACGTTTAGTGTTTTAGGGTTTAGAACGCATAGAGTTTAAAGGAGTTGTCTCCCTTCAGAGTTTCAGAGAATGCATGAATGAAATATTCTGTCACTTCCTGGTTCAGACTGACTCATTTGCATAAGCTCCATGCTTGTACAGCTCCATGTGGAGCTGTGCTTTCAGATGCAATAGATCAGATTTGCTTCCAAAATACTAACAGGACTTCTTATCTGATCCCAAAACAAAAGCCCTAATTACAGTTCTGTTTATTTTACATAAATCAAGCTTTTTACTGCTGAGCAGCACAGGACACTGCAGAGACCTGTGTGATGACTTCACTCACTGTTATCTCATTGAACAAACAGCAGGGGGGGAGAATTGTTTACAGGTCAGTTACTGAGGGAACTGAAATGCCAGGGAGGTCATAAATTCACTTGTATCTCCTTGGGGGGAAAACAAGGAAAAAAATAATATTTTTGGGAAAAAATTTTTTTTAAATTTTGTTTTCCCTAAAATTTTTAAAGGGCTTTCTTTGGAAGCGAGCCCAACCCCTTTAATTTGCCAAAGGGCAAAAAAAAATATAGGGGTCAAACTCTTGTCCCCATCAATGCTATGTATTCAAAAAAATCAACACACCTTTGAAACCCTAAAAAGCTAAAAAAAAGGGAAAATTAGGCATGAAATGCCTTTGTAAAAACCTTTTTTAAAGGGTAAACCCTTTTTAAATTTCCTACACATTGGGATAAATAGTTACAGCTAATACACATATTTACACATATTAAATATACATCACACCACCCCGGGTAAGCAGGAATAAAACACCATCCTGGCAAAGGGAGGAGGGTTAAAGAGTTGGTCTGCACCCAAGGGAAACCTTTTTGTAAACGGGGAGAAATAATTTTCTCTATTTTTAAAAGGGGAACAAAATCAAACATAAATTTATCTATAAAATCTTCTTTTTCCCTTTTTACCTACATTTTTAAACTTAATCATTTGATGAAAAATTAGAAGGGGCGTTTTTGGTTTCTAACAAGGGGAATTTCCCGTTAAAAATTTTCGGGAAAACTTGGGTTCTAAACAAAAGGGGAATTTGGGTATTTCGGTGAACAAATGTGTTTTTGTTTGAAAAAAAAAGGGCTGCGAGCACAGGGCTTTACATGGGAAAAAAACTCGGGAGGAAAAAGGGCATAGCCCCTTTACATTCAGAGATAAGCCAATAGAGACCGGGGGGAATCTGTGACTCACCCACTAATAAGTCCGGGCCGACGCGGGAGTCATACCGCTCTCACGAAACTATCGGGGAAAAGGTGCTGCCGCGGCTGATTGTTACTGAAAAACTGATTTTTATACGGGATTTTTGTGGTGTCCCAGCTTGTTTTTCAAGACTGCTTCCTTTGTTTTATTTTTGATTTTTTTGGGATTGGGGTCTTTAATCCAGTGTCTCCACTGCTGCTGCATAACATTTTTAAAAGCAAACTGCTCCAGCACATTTAATAACCAAAGGGAACTAAGCAGATCCGTTGTATTTATTTAAAGAAACACGTTTTTACAATAAAAAAACCACTTCATTTTTTGGGTGCTCAATTCTTTTCCCCAATTTCCCTCCAGGGGGAATTTAAAAATTGTTTGCTGCTGGGTGACTCCAAAAAACCCTCTTTTTACCGCCAAAAAATTTAAAAATTTTCCGGGACATAAATTTACAAAACCAAAAGGTTTAAATTTCAATTTTTTCTCCTTTTTTTGCGTAAAAACACCAATTTTAACCCCTACAAAGCAAATATTTTGTGGGTGCTCAATTTTTTTCGGGAATTTACATCCCGGGTTAAATTTAACGTTTTTTTTTCTGCTGTATGACAAAAAAAACCTCTTTTTCACCGCCAAAAAAAAAAAATTTTCCTGGACATAATTCCAAGCAAAGGGTTTAAATTTCAATTTTTTCTCTTTTTGTAAAACTTTAAAAAAACGCAATTGAACCCCCTACAAAGCTATAGTTTTGCGCCCCAAATTTTTTTGCGCCCAAATTTTCATCCAGGGGTTTAAAAAAACGTTGTTTTTTTTCTGTGGTGACAAAAAAAACCGCTTTTTTCCCCCCAAAAAAAACAATTTTCCTTTACCATAATTCACAACAAAAGGGAAAATTAAAAAAATTTTTTTTTTTCTTTTTTTTTAGCGTAGAAAACCGCAATTTAAAAAAAGCCCCACAAATTAGTTTTTGTGGGTGCTCAATTTCTTTTTCCAATTTAAAATCCAGGGGTTTAAATTTAACGTTGTTTTTTTTGCTGTTGACAAAAAAAAAACGTCTTTTTCACCGCCAAAAAATACAATTTTCCTGTAGCCTAATTTACAAGCGAAGGGAATTTCAAATTTTTTCCCTTGTTTTTGTACAAAAACACCAATTTTTAACATGCAAAAAAGCTAGTAGTTTGAGTGGGTCCCCCCTTTTGCGCATTTTTTCATCCCCGGGAATTAAGCTTGTTTTTTTGCTGTGGGGAAAAAAAAAAACCCCCTTTTTTTACCGCCAAAAATTTCAATTTTCCCTTTTAGCCCAAAATTTACAAGCAAAGGGTTTAAATTTCAATTTTTTCCCCTTTTTGTTAAACTAAAAACACCAATTGTAAAATGCACAAACCAGTAATTTTGGCTGCTCAATTCTTTTGCCAATTTACAACCCGGGGGAATTAAGCATTGGGTTTTTTTGCTGTGGTGACAAAAAAAAACCGTCTTTTTTACCGCCCCAAAAAATTTCAATTTTCCTTTTACAAAAATTTTACAAGCAAAGGTTTTAATTTCCAAAATTTTTTCTCTTTTTGTTTTCGTAGAAAACACGCAATTGTAACCGCTACAAACAGTAATTTGTTTGGGTGCTCAATTCCCTTTTTCGCAATTTTTTCACCAAGGTTTTAAATTTAACGTTTTTTTTCTGCTGTGGTTTAAAAAAAAATAAACCGCCCCTTTTTAAACCCCCCAAAATTCCCAATTTTTTCCTTACCAATTCCCCAAGCAAGGGTTTAAATTAAAAATTTTTTTTCCTTTTTGTTTTCAGAAACACCAATTTAACCGCACAAACTCGGAGTTTTTTGGTTGCTCAATTGTTTGCGAAAAATTTTCATCCAGGGGTTTTAAAAAGCCCTTTTCTACAGTTTTACTCCGAAAAAAAAACCTTTTTTTTTCAAACCCCCACCGAAGAAATTTTGTAGCATAATTCATATCCCCAAGTTTTAAATTTAAACCTTTGGGGGGGGGGGGGGGGGGGGGGGGGGGGGGGGGGGGGGGGGGGGGGGGGGGGGGGGGGGGGGGGGGGGGGTGGCGGGGGGGGCGGGGGGGGGTTTGGGGGGGGGGGGGGGGGGGGGGGGGGGGGGGGGGGGGGGGGCGGGCGGGGGGGCGGGGGGGCGGGGGGCGGGGGGGGGGGGGGGGGGGGGTTAATTTTTAAAAATACAAGTTTTTTAAAACACATAAAGCAATTTTTCCCGCCCTTTTTTGGGGCGCATTTTTTAACCCAAAGGGGGGGCCCCAAATTTTATGGGTTTTATTTGGGGTCAAATACAGGGGTGTATTTTTATAAACAATTTTCTTCATCAAACATGTCTGTACATTTTTTGAACAAACCCCCAAAAGCAACAAGAGGTGGGAAGGGTCTTCACCTGCAGTGGCAGAAAGCCCCAAACAAATTCCCCCCAGGTCGCAGCACAACAAGGGGGCGTCGGGACAAGGGCACCGGGGGGCCCCCAACGCCGCTGTCATTTTAGCGGGCCCTTGCGACTACAACCCAAAGGGGTTTTTTTTGGTTTTTCTAGGCATCCACTTCCCCCCAATACATCTACAACCCCCCCAAAGTTGGGGAACTCAACACAACCCTTAGTTGGCAAAAGGGCCCCGGAGCCGGGTCAGCGGGCCCCCACCTGCCTCAACCCCCCCCTGCCCCTCCGTTTCCCTCACCAGGATCTACAATGGGGTCCCGGGCTCAAACGCCACTATATAGCGAGGAGAACAAATTTTAGGAGGGGGATCAGCCTACTTGGCACGAAGCAATGGGGGAAATCCCCCCTTCTTGCACTAGGGGGCAAAAAAATAAAGTTAAGTGGCATGGGGGGTCCTGTTTTTTTAGGGGGGACCCTGCATACCAAACCGGTGAAAGAGGACACAGTAACGATGAAACACAAATAGATTTTGATTGTACCGACCCCACTTGGGAAAAAGGGTTTGGAAAAGGGGTTCATCATCGTCAGAAAGAAGGCACTTGCGCTCAAAGCGGCGCAGCCCCCAAGTGGGTCTGTGGCCGGGGGTCAAACAGGGAAAAAGCAGTGTGATCGGGGCCAAGCGGCCCCGGGTAAAAAAAAAACCCCTTCGGGAGGCCAAGAAAATAGCGGGACAGGGGTCAGTGAGGCAGCGGGGGGCATAGTCAAATCCGTGCGGAGCCCTTTGGGGGGAAAAAACCGATATCTCGGTGGGGGCATTCTTTTTCTAAACACCGGGGGAGCCGAATAGGTATATGTAATCTGAAACCAAAAATAACGTGGCCAAGGGGGGCTAACGTTTGGGACCCCGGCCTTGTTTACCACAAAGCAGCCACCATCCGGGGGTGGGGGAAACGTCCAGATTGGGGTCCATCCTGCCCCCCGCAGCAAAACAGCACGCCCATGGGACGCAAGCCCCTTGGGAGCCATCAAAGGGGGCCACCACCCTGCAGAAGGAGCTGTTTCTCTTTGACATCAACTCCCGGCCAGAACTCCGCCCCCTCCAATCAACGCCCATCCCCTTCAGCAGGCTTGCAAAGACAACATAAAACCTCCAACCCCCTAAGTGCAAACTACCGTACTCCTGTTCCCCAAATTTTGGCGCAGCCCCCTTTCCAAATGGGGGACTCTGCAACCCTTTTAGAGAACTAATGGGTTGGGGGCCCAGCCGAATGAAGTTTCCCAAACCTAAAATTTTTTTCCAAAAAGGCAGTACCACTTTCATAAAAATGTAGAACAAAGGGGGGCCATTTCCTTTACTTTTCGGTTTTTCCAAGGTGCAAAGCACGCGGACTCTGGACGTAACAAATGTCAGGGGAGTACATGTCCTTTTCGGCCCCCTGGGTGAATGGTTTCTTCCGGCCCCGGCACAAAACCAACAACTGACCAAAAAGCCGCTTTCTCCCCCACGCTGTCAAACTGCGGGTCCTGCGCCAATTTTTTCGCCTCCTCCTCCCCCCACCACCACCACCATCTCAGCCTCCACAAGAAATGCTCCACATACCCATGGTAGGCACAGCGGGGGTCACTCTTTTTAAAACCTGGCTTGCTCGGCAACGAATCCCCAAAAAGGGATGAACCGGGCCCCCCCATGCAGCAAAAAATCGATGTGTGGGTTTTTTCCGCGCCAACTGCAAATCGAACCATGGGTTACGGGCAATTTGGGGGGAAAATGGGTCCGCCCTTGGGACCGAGGGGGGATGGCCATGGGGCCCCGCCTGGGGCACGGTTCAAACTGGGGTTTTAAAGGGTTTCCCGAAGTCTTCCACCATCTTCCCAAAAATTTTGAAAAATTTAAAACGTGCATTCAATTCATCCATTCCCTTTCAAAGCCAAACACCCTCCTCGAGTTAGCGGGAGAACGGCCCCCCAACACACCGATAAGCAATGTTTCCCCCCATTAATTCCACCTGCACATTTGACCGACGAATGAACAGAGAAAGGCCATTAACAATTTATGACCAGGCGGGCGGAGTACCCCCCTTGTAACTTTGATGTCAACCAGTGGCACTCATGCTGACACCTGCCGTTTGTTGGCCTTTCGAGAAGGCCACGTTATTTGTCAGTTGCCGGGACAAGGGGTGAAAAACTAAACCCCCTTTTTCATTCCGGAACAATCTGAAAAATCTGTCTGGGCAGGGACTGGAACGTGGCACTACACTCGCGGCCAAAATGAGTCCGGGGGGGCTGAAATGGAGGGGGAGAGGGGGAAAATTTGGGAGAAAACATTGTCGTGAAATAGTGGATTTCTACCCGGTGACAAAAGGGGGGGGGGAGGGGACAGGGGAGGGGGTAAGGGAAATGGGGAAGACGAGCAAAAGACCCCAAGCACCTGCAGTATACAGGGAGAACGGGGCCCCCTCGGATCACTTGTAAATGGCCCGCAGCATGCTGATTTTGCCGGGCAGTGAAGCCAAATATCAGCACCCAAAGGGGATGATTTTCTTCTCCACCCTATTGGACCCTCGCTCCCGGGCCCCAAAAGGGACCTTTTTCCCACTTTTGAGAGGGGGGACAAACTTAATTACATAGGAAATCCCCTATCGTTGCCCTGCCATGTCGGCTCGTCCCCCCCTTTTACAACTGCCCGGGGGGTTCTTCACACTCACAAACTACTGCCGCCTCCCGGGGGGCGGGTGGGGGGGGGGGCAACCACTCCACAGCAGCAACCTAATCGGATCACTGAGAGCACTTCCTTCACCCGGGTTTGGGGGAGGAAGTCCCACACAGCACAGACCGGGAGCAGCCCCTAAACCAACTGGTGCCTACTTGGAAAGCACTCTGCCACCCCTTAGAAACCGCTGGCACTGGCACCAAAACTGGAGTGTCCGCAACTTCCCGGTTTTTGCAGTGGAGAAGCTGCCCCTCCCGACCAGTAGGGGGCATCAAAACGGGTTTCAGTCCCGGGGGGGCCCCCCATCGTTCCCCCAAGAAAACCCCTTTTCCAGGGAAATGGGGGAACACTACCTTTTGTCAAGAGAATCGGGCGGGACGCCAGGATTTTCCACACACCAATGCTTAGCGTCAGATTTCTCAGCCAGACGCCTCACCCCAAACGTAAAAATGAGTCTGGTTCAAACTACCGCCCAGCCCCATTCTGATGCCCCCCCTTTCCTGATCCACACCCTGCAGTTTCTCCATCTGCCACCAAACCCCTTTACCAGGACTGGATTGCCACCCACCTCCAACCTGTCATTGTCCACTGTCTGACCTCATGCTGCTGCGTGGCTGCTGCTGGGACCTCCACCGTGCATTGTGCCACTCTGTGGCTACTCCCCCGTTTTTGCCACCTCCAGAATTGATTGTCCACTTTCGACCTCACGCTGCTGTGGCTGCGCGTGACCACACACTGTTCATTTTCCACCTGTGGGCCTTTCCCCGTTTTTTCCACCTCCAGAATTCATTGGGCCACTGTCGACCTCATGCTGCCGCTGTGGCTCTGCCCGGGCCACACACTGTGCATTGTCCCACTCGTGGGGCCCACCCTTTTTTTGCCCCCCCAGAATGATTTGCCCCTGCTGACCTCAGCTCTGCTGTGGCTGATGCCGTGACCTACACACTGCTTTTCCCCTGTCGACCTCATCGCATGTGGCTGATTCCATGACCACACACTCTGTCATTTGCCCCTGTCTGACCCCATCGCGCTGGGCTGCTCCCCTGACCTACACACTGGTTTATTGTGCCACTGTCTGACCTCATGCTGCTGCTGTGGTGCTGCCATGCCCCCACACTGGTCATTGTGCCACTGTCGACCTCATGCGCCGCTGTGCTCTGCCATGACCACACATGTGTCATTGTCCCCGTCTACCTCATGCGCTTTCTGTTTGGGTGCTCCGTACCTCACACGTGTCATTGTCCCCCGGGCCTACTCCTTTTTTTTCCCCTCCGAATTCATTGGCCACTGTCTGACCCTTTTGCTGCTGCTGTGGCGCTGCCCGGGCCTCCACACTGTTTATTGTCCCACTCTGGCCTACCCTGTTTTTGCACCTCCAAAGTCATTTGGGCCCCTGTCGACCCATCGCTGCGTCCTCTGACGTACCTACACCTTCATGTGCCACTTCACCTCATGCGCGCTGTGGCTGCTGCCATACCTCCCCACGTCATTGCCCCCCTCTGTGGGCCCACTCCTGTTTTTTTCCCCCTCCGAAAGTCTTTTGCCACTATCTGACCTATCGGCTTTGGGGAGCCTGACCACACACGTGTCATTGCCCCACTCTGTGACCAATCCTATTTTTGCCCCCTCCAAATGTCATTTTGCCACTGTCTGACCTCATGCGCGCGTGGCTGCCTGCCGTGACCTACAAAACCGTGTCATGTCCACTGTCTGCCTCATGCTCTGCTTGGGGTTCCGTGACCTACACCCTGTCCTGTGCCACTGTCTGACCTCTAGCTGCTGCTGAAAACCACACACTGTTCCCCTTTCCACTCTGTGGCCCCACTCCTTTTTTTTGCCACCCCAGAAAAAAAAACTTTTTTTGCCATTTGACCTCATTTGTTTTGGGTGCTGCCGTGCCACACCTGTCATTGTGACTGTCTGAAACCCCTGGCTGCGTGGGTGACCGTACCACACACTCTTCATTGTGCCATGCTACCTCATGCTGCTGCTGTGGCTGCTGCCTAACCACACCTGTGTCATTTCCACTCGTGGCCCCACCCTTTTTTTTTCCACCTCCAAATGCATTGTCCACTGTCTGACCTCATGCTGTGCGTGGCTGCTGCCCGGGCCTACACACTGTGTCATTGTGCCCTGTCGACCCCAGCTGCTGCTGTGGGTGTTCCGTGACCTACACACTCTGTCCTGTGCCACGTCTGACCTCATGCTGCTCTGTGCTGCCCGTAACCTACACACGGTCATTGTGCACCTGTGGGCCCACTCCGTTTTTTTTCACCTCCCAAAAAATCAAGGCCACTGCTGACCTCACTGCTCGTGGGCCCGCCGTGACCACACCGTCATGTCCCCGTCTGACCTCATCGCTGCTGTGGGTGAGCCTGACCACACATTCTGTCATTGGGGCCACTGTCTGACCCTGCGTGCGTGGCTGCGCTGGACCTCCACACGTGTCATTTCCCCTCTGTGCCACCCTGTTTTTGCCACCTCCAGAATATCATTTCCACTGCCGACCTCATCGCTTCCCGTGGGTGCTGCCGTGACCCCACACACGTCAATTGCCACGCTGACCTCAGCTGGCCCCTGGCGCTGCCCCCGGGCCCCCACACGTGTCATTTTGCCACGTCTACCCACTCTGCGGGCTCTGCCGTAACCACACACGTGTCATTGTCCCACTCTGTGGCCTACTCCCGTTTTTGCCACCCCAGAAACATTGGGGGATGTCTGACCTCAAGGTGCTTGGCTGCCGCCGCACCTCCCACTCGTCCACTGATGTTTCCACCAGCCTCAGCTTGTTTTTTTCCGCGCCTGCCATGACTTTTTTCACAAAATCCCCCCTTCATTTTTGGGCTTTTGCCCTCTTAATGCCCAGGAATTTATAGTGAACGCGCGGCATCACGCGTGTCAACTAAAACACAACATTGATGAAACCAAAACCAAACTCCTTCTCATATTTAAGCATGGCACAAAGTTTTTACACACCCGCAGCCTGTGCACCAAAATGCTGTTTTTTAAAAGTGATTCTCCCGAAATAATTCAACGAAATTTTTTTTTTCCAAAATCCGGGGAAAGGAATAAACCAATTTCGGGGAAATTTCGCCCACTAAGAAAA
>JAODAL010056688.1:0-23135 GCA_025379985.1 Phyllomedusa bahiana | reverse complement strand
CCTTTTTTTGAGATGTTTCTTGTGTGGCACCTGGTAAGGACACTTTTTATAAGCCATCAATTGAAACCAGCTGATAAAATTTTTACTAATGGCGGATTGTTTTTTAATTACTGATAGATTTCAGCTGGTGTCATGTGTTCAATAGTTTTTTCCAAGTCATTTCTCATTATACACTTTTCCCTAACTTAGGGGAACTTTCCTTTTGGGGAAAAATTGTCAAGGAAAACAATAAGCACCTTTAAAAAAAATTGCGAGGCCTACATGGCTGCAGGGAAGACCAGGACCACCGCCATTGACTCTTTGCAAGTAGCACACAATCCTTTATGTTTTTAATAATTAAAAAAAAAATAAAATGGGGTGCTTTCACCTGGTGCCCAGACGAGTGCCCATTGGCCTTTGTACTGAAAGTACATAAAGAGGTGTACGACTCCCAATACTGATCACTTTACTAATACTCCTTTTTTTTTACAAGTAAAATGTTCCTAGTAATTGGCTGGATCTTGCAGTCAATCACATGTCCAAAGATTGGCAGTGTATGGGATTTTGTATCCTGAAACCACACTTGCCACAGATGGGGAGAGGAGAGGAGGAGCACGGGGAGAGAAGACAGCAGAAAGGAAAAAGAGACAAGACTTTGAAAATTCTAATAAATGGTACATAATAACTCTTCTGTTAAACGGGGAACGTGGCCTCATTTACATTAAACAGCAACCTAACAGGATTTCTAGTTATTAATTTTATAATAACCTGGGGTTCTTGACGCGAGTTTGGTTCGTCCGATTCATGTTCCTCTTTACTGGGTGACCTAGATACAGCCTTGCTCCTATTTACAGACTCTTCAACCAAACGTTTTTCAGACTCCTTCATGATCTCCAGAGTTTCCTGCGTTGTGTGGCCATGGGACATCTTCAACATAGTACAGCACAAACGGTATTAACCTGCACAAGAAACAAACATTCACAATTTTTCTAGTGTT
This sequence comes from Phyllomedusa bahiana, assembly GCA_025379985.1. Classification (NCBI taxonomy): domain Eukaryota; kingdom Metazoa; phylum Chordata; class Amphibia; order Anura; family Hylidae; genus Phyllomedusa; species Phyllomedusa bahiana. Next base: position 22,159 of record JAODAL010056688.1, on the reverse strand, counting down.
GATTAAAAAGCCTAGACTTTGCGAAATGCAAAAAATTTTTCTCAATCTCCCCAAATTGCACAAACTAACAAAACCACATGCACAATAGAGGTTTTGCTTACTATTTTTTTTTTTTTACGGCTTAAAGGGGTTGTTTCATGAGGCCGTTTTACAAAACCACTGCCAGCTTTAGACTCACTTCCTGATCAGGCTGTGGGTGGATCCACAGCAGTGATTGGTAGATCAGCTTTGCTATTATACTAACCCGGGGGGGGGTTTTATAAACTGCAATGTACAACACTACAGAGCTCTAAAGCTGCGTCCCCACGGCAAGGGGGAAAAATTTCCCGGGCAGGGGGGGGGGGGGGGAGGGGACGATTTTCTCGCGAAAGGGAGAAAAGCCCTCCCCCTTCCCTCACAATTCCGTCCAAAAACCCGGATGGAAAAATTTGGCATGTGGGTGTTTTGGGGGCGGAAAACCGGTGCAGTGGGGACAGCTGCAGGGGTTTTTCCATGGGGCAAATTGGTCTTTTTTTGGGACGGTTTTTTAGGCGGTCTAAAAACTGCAAACGCTGAAAACCCGGTCAAAAAAAAACCCTGCCTAAAGGGTTTTTAAAGCTTCCGAATGTAAAAAATTTCCCCATCTTTCAAGGTAAGGGCAAGCAAGGGTGACGCACAGCTGACCATGCGAGCCTTAAGAGCAGAGAGAAGGGGCCCCTGATGGGAAACTTGTACCCCAAAGGGGGGAAAATTTTTTAAATTAGACCCCGCAATAATGGTTTAATGTCGTTATTTACTTTATTTTTTAAGTTAATGTTAATCAAAAAAACGGGAAAACCCTTTTAACCCCCCCAAAAAACTTTTTTTTATTTTTTTTTACACGTTCGTTTTTTCCTCGCCTTTTCCCAAACAAACTTTAATTTTCCCCTACCTAGACAAGGGGGGCAAGTGTACTTTCTAATGGTGTTTTTTTTACTGTACTAAGGATATCTGGGAAACCCAAAAAAAATTTTAAAATAGGACAAATATGAAAAAAAAGTACAAACGCCATGTTGCAGGTTTTTTTTTTTGGGCATTCACTCTCGGTAAAAATGATGTGTTCTCTGTTTCTACATTTTATACACATCCCTAATACCAAACGTAGGGTTTTTTTTCATGTTTTTGGGCCTAAAAAAAAAAAATTTTTTGTACTAACACCTACAGCTTAGTGTGTGGGGTTGTGGTGGGGTTTGGGGTTGTGTGTGGTTTTTGGGGGGGGGGGGGGGATTTTTTTAGAGCTGAAAAGGGACTTCTTATTGCTACCAATTGGGGTCTGAATCTTTTTGATCAATTTTTTCCAATTTTTAGAAGATGTGAAATGACCAAAAAACCCAAGTTGTTTTTTGAAATTTTTTTTTTTTCTACGGGGGTTCATGAAAGGGGAAAACGATTTTTTATTTTAATAATGGGACTTTTTTTGATGTGGCATAAAAAAATTTATGTAAAAATTTTTTTTTAATACTGTTTATTTTTTTATTTGAAAAGGGGTTTTTAAACCCTTTTATTTATTTTTTTTTTTTTACTTTAACTTTGGGGTCCCGGCTTGGCCCTTCACCCCTAGTTTATACAAACCTAATTTCAATTTTATAAGACAATGCATTAGGGTGTACAAAAAATGGAAATTTCCCCAATTTCCCGGGCCCCCGGAAACAAAAAACGAAACATGGCAGCGATGAAAAACCTTTTCCCGCTGCCTTTTTCAGCGATCGGGACACAGCGATTTTCACCCCCTGTGTCCCCCCACCGCATGGGGAGGAAAAGGTGGCCCGCACCGGTTTTACCTTTTTGATTTTAAAATGCCCCAACCCAAAACGATCTTTTCGGGGCATCTAAAGTTAAAAAAGGCGTTTTTAAAGGAAAAGGGATTAGCGTAAATATCTGCTAGGAAACCTGGCGGGTGGGGTAGGGGATTTTGGGGCCCTTTGGACCCTGGGAAGTACTCATTAAAGCCAAAGGGTCGTTAGGGGGGGGTTTTTTAAACCTTTCTATTTCCAGAGCCACGGCAGCCCTTTAAACCCCCCACTTCCCTGAAATGCGGGCTTTGGGGATTCTATAGCAGTTTTGGCCCTAACCCGTCTGCTGTTCCTAAACTTGAGCCATTTTAGGGGAAGGAAGTTTTTAAAAGTAGGGCAAAGGTTAAAAGAGAATTTCCCCGGGTTTCTCAGTAACAAAAAACAAACCCAAAATTTCCCTCCTGCTGATGAAAGCTTGGAAATCAGAAAACCCCCATTTTAGCCCAGGGCCAACAGGGCCCGTTTTTAATAAAGAGAGGTGGGGGATTAAAAAATAACGAGGCTTTTTGTAAAAACAGGGGGGGTGGAAATGCTATAACTCCCGGGGCCAATGGCCTTTTAACTTCCCCCTTGGGGACATGTTTTAAAAACTAAGATCTCCCCCCTTAGGGGGGAGCGCCAAAATCAAATCCCGCTCTGCCCCTGGACAAAGGGGCCAAAAACCCCAAAACGGGCCGGGCTGCAGATTTGGGTGATGCCCGGGCTTTGGCCCAAAATATCCCTTTTGCTTTTTTTAAAGGGCCCAGTGGGTCCCAAACACAAATTTTAGGATTTGTTATATCCAAATTTTAGGGTCTTGACTTCTCGCTCCTTTCCCATAATTTCCATTGTGAAATTCCGAAAGCTTTTGTGGAGTGCAAAAGGCAAATTTTGAATTTTTCCAAAAAGCTGATATGGTTTCTTTTCCCTAAAAAGGGGGGGGTCTTCCCTTCCCGAGTAAATCCCTTTTGGGCCCCCCACTCAGCCCAAACGGGATCGCTCTGCTCTTTTACTGACCCAGGGGCAAACACCCCGGGAAAAGAAATGTCTGCAGTGGGTGATGTGGGCTTTTCTAAATCCCTTTTGGGTTTTTTTTTCCCAAAAAACCCCCGTGGGTCAAAAAAAAAATTGAGGATTTGTTCCAAACCAATTGAGGGCAATTCAATGAAATGGGGGTACCCCTTTTAAAAAAAGGGGATAATAGACCAAAAAATGTTTTTGGGTTAATTTTTTTTTTTTTGGTTTTTTTTTAAAGTAAAGCATAAAACTTAACTTGAAAATAGAACTTAATTGGTTTCCCACATCTTCTATATGAATACTTAGAAAACACAAGTAATCTTCACGGGTGTCATCCTCATTTTGAAAGACCGCCAATGAGGATGTCTAATTGCTACTTTATCATATTACAGTAGCCAGATAAAGGGGTGCAAACATACAGAGAATGAAAAGCAGGATTCTGGACAACCTTGCTGAGTCGTCAATGAAGAAGCAGACAAAGACCATCACCACCACTGACAGCACAATGAAGTAGGGTTCGGAGGTTAAGAAATTAAAGGCGTTGTCTCATTACAAGCTTTCAGCCTACTTCTAAGTGTCTGGCTGCAAAGGATTTTTGAATTTAGGGGCGTGCTTCTTGTCTGCCTCTTCTCCTCCCTCAGCACACAGAAAGCTCTCCTCCATAACTTCTATACAGCAGGGGGAGGCAGGGGGATTGCTGCCAGAGTTAACCCTGTGTGTGCCTGCCTAGGTCTGCTGCAGGCTGCTCACTGCTAGATCAGCTGCACTGTCAGTTCCACGGAGTCAGGAGAGGGCTGATCTAGGAGTGTGGAGGTCTGTGAAGCTGTGTATGCTAATAGCAGAGCAGGGGTGCAAGTGTATCTATACCCCTTGCTTAGCATACAAATCTCCATCTCAAGCAACAACAAAGAAATCCCATCAGAACAGACACAGGGCAGCTGTGAAGTGTGTTACTATACTCAGGATCTGTCACTAATACAGCAGAGCATGAAGCGTTCACATGCCTCCCTGATCTGTTCTATTTATAGTCGAGTCACAGACATCATGATTACAGTAACACACTTCACTGCTGTCACATCTACTGACTACAGATCAGCCTCATCTCTGCTCTCCTCAATCTCTGTAGAAAGCAGGAGGGAGCAGGCACACACAGGGTTAATCCACACAGACACAGAAGCCAGTGCCCTCCCCCTCCCTTCCCTACAGAAGCATACTGTGCTGGAGGGGCTCTGTGCTCTGACCTGTATTCAGAGGCTGATGAGTCATACGCACTGACAGCCAGTGACAAAGATCAACAGGTCCTCTGCTATAGGGATTTTAGGAGCTGATGCACTACTACTAACAGGGATAACTCAAAATCAGTAGGACATTTGTAATGAACATATATTGCAAAGCTGCTTGTTTTTTAAAGATCTTTTAATTAAAACCCAATCATTGTAGCGAGACAACCCCTTTAAACATCATCAATAATAAGTCTACACAGTTTAAAAAACTGAAAAAAAAATTACCGTCACCAATTTTGACACAAACCTGCAGTAAAATCCACGTGTAACACAAATGGGTTTTTCAGCGGATATTAGCTGCTATGTGGTGAAATCCATGGTGAAAACAAATCCAGAACAGAATGAGAATGTTGCGGATTTATCTTTCTATATTCTACTACACAAATCCCCAGGTAAAATCTGCAGCTGTGAATGGACCTGAATTGTTGCAGTGACTGATGAATTGCATTACTTTTGGCCCAAAAATGTTAAAAGGATTAAAAAGAAAAGCCCATGCGACAAAACATCTCTTCTGACCAACCTCCCTCTGTCACATCAATAAAACATCGGAATAAGACCAACTTCTGCTATAAGCAGCAAATGCAAATAGAAAGCCATGGCTGAGAAAGAATCACCCTGTCACAATAGTCCAACATACCCCAAAAGCCATCAATCTGCTCATTTTCCACCGCATGCTCCTGTTCTAGTTCCTTTCATTAAGGTTTCTGTAAAAGGCAGGCCGTTTTATCTGTATGAATGAATCAGCCTCCGTCCCCCAGGACAGCGTGGGAGGCTGTGAGGAGGAGGAAGACATGATCGTCTCTGACAAGAGCGCGCAAGAGCAAACCGACAAGCAGAGAAAGGAGGACGAGCTGCAGGTACACGGCTAGCGATCCACCACAGCAGATCAAAATGAATGTGAAGCAGCACATGCCACCTACATCACTGCAGAGGTAACGCCACTGCAATCCCCCAGCGCTGGTCATATGGGCCATGAGAGATAGAACGATGCAGGGACAATGACACATCAAGGAAAAGTTTGGAAATCTGGTCAAATGAGTTACCTGTTTTAGTATGAAATTGTAATAAAATGCATAGAGATGACAAATCTTACCCAGTGATTTTTCTCTTTTTCATCTCAAAGGGGTTTTCTCACTACAATGATTAGCTTGTACCATGTAATGACAGATAATTGAAGACTTTTTTGTAAATACATTGCTTTGTTGATTTTTTTCATTGGTCAGGAGATGAAGATTTTACCTCCTCTTAAAGCACACAAATTTCTCTGGTTAGGACCATCTCTCCCTGCTCTCTTTTATCGGTCATTGCTCTTATGCCATGTTCACACGGCTTATTCACGGCGTAATTGCGGGACGGACTTTGCGGGCAATTACGCCGTGTGCTCGGGGGCGGAGGGGGGGCCGGCAGCTCGCTGGCCCCATAGACATTCATTATCCACGGCGCGTATACCGCCGTGAATAATTGACATGTCACTTTCTCCCCGCTCGCCATATTTTGCGGAGACGGAATCCATAGTTTTCAATGAGAACTGTGGATTACCGTAATGACTGGGACGGATTTCAGCCCGTGCAGTACGGTGCAAATTACGGGCTGAAATCCGTCCCAGAATAAGCCGTGTGAACATAGCCTTAGGGTATGTTCACACGATGTACTGTGGAGCGTACAGTATGCGCCGCAGTACAGCGTGTGTTTCGGGAGCTCGCGCTGATCAGCCCCATAGACATGTATTACTCGCGACGCGGCGCAAGTAATTGACATGTCACTTTTCTCCCTGCGCGTACAATCCGATCGTATTGTACGGGAGAGGAGGCGTAATCTATTGTTCTCTATGAGAGCTATGGAATATCATAATTATGGGGCGCATTTTCCCACGTATAAAGCGCAGTATGCCGCGAAATACGCTGTGAAATGCACCCCAAAATAAGCCGTGTGAACATACCCGAAGCTGCTGTAATTCACTTCCTGCAGACCCTTATCTCCAGCTACGGACCTTGAAAGCTTCTCATTAAGCTACGTAAACACTCATTAGAGCTCTACAGCATATGCGTTGGCTGCGGCTCTGCTAAACCCCAAGGTGAGAAAACCTCTTTAACCTATGTAAGTTTGGAGGACAATGTCAACTTTTCACCTCAACATAAAATGCCTACGGACAGTCATGTTTTTCCACCCATCCAAAACTGGGATTCACTTACCTGTTACTTTGTAGATTTGCGCCAGATTTCGAGCACTGTGACTGGCAGAGACTATTCCTTCAGAGCTCTATTGCACAATGATTTGTGCAGTCACTCAATAAAAAGCCATGCAGGGAAAAGCAAGGTTTGAAAATTAAAGCTGCGATAAGATTGGTTCCCACGCCAAAGCCTTAAAGGGATTTGCCAGTCTATTGTTATAGCAGCTGCTCTCTCCATCACGGCTTCAGGCTTCCACTTCCTGTGCAGAGCGTGGGCAGTTCCACAGCACTGACGGACATTTCAGCTGTGCTAGCTCTTATTCCTCAAATGCATTAGCCTGTAGTTTTTATATATAAGGCCAAACATATTTTGGCAGAGTGACAGAGGAAATCTAAATCAGACTATAGCATTTCTGGAGCAGTAATGCAATCTAATGTCGATTGGTTATGTTCTGCTGGGGATAAGGATAAGAAAACTAGACTATATACACCTGTCAACAGGGGAATCTCAATCCATAGACAAAGGGGAGTCACAACAAACTACAAAGTGTAGCCACTAAAAACCCTCAACAATAGAGAAGATTAAGAGCATGTCCCCACAGCAGAGGACAAATACCGGTCAGTTTATCTGCAAAACCGCAAACCGTCTGAAAAACCGATCACAAACCCGTGCCGTGGGGACAAGCCCTAAAACATAAGCTTTAATTATATATACACATAAAAGTTACATACATGGAACTAGCTATCCTTCCCCTATAACTATGACAGAAGGAGTAAGATACAATAAGCGTATACCCTGCCTACACAGACAGGGCACATGCCCCAACAAGGGCGACCCCGCACAGAAACCTATCCTTAAAAAGGTGTCTACAAACTCCCTAACCACTCGGGCAATCTGGACACATAATAGGGAAAAATACATATGCAGACCCTTCAAAAGACACACCGCTGGTTGTGACCGGTTTTGGAGTATATGAACAGTGTATGCCATTGCTCCTCAGGTCCACAATATTTACCTGTGGAGACTCTGCACCTATATATCAGTATTAGGTTGCCATTATATCTTTGTGGGGTGTCTTTTTTGAGGGTCTACACTATATTGGAGGCTATACTAGAAAGGATAAACGGAAATAAAAACAGTAATGTGTTGGAGGTGGTGGGAAATAAGCCCACTTGCCAGTTTGTACCTGATAGTAATGGTGTTTTATAGCTATGACTACACAGTTAACTATACAGATTTACTGAGAACATTCTTTTTATGTTGCATCTGTACAATAGGTCACATAGATGCATATCAGCTAACAACTGCACCTGGGCGTAGGCACCCAAATGTATGACCCAGGGACCTGGTTGTAATTAGCTGGGCCTTCCTTAAATATTAGTAAAATATGGCTGCTTTCAAACAGTACCAATCACTTCCATGGAGCTGAGCTGCATTTACAGACAGAGCCCATGGACCATTGTGGTGCTGTACAGAGAAGAAAGCAGCCAAGTTTTTCTAATCCTCCACAATCTCCTTCGAGGGGTTGTTCCATCACAGACAATGGTGGGATATGCCATCAGTGTCAGACAGGTGAAGTTCCGATAGGTAGGAAACGCACCTATCTCTACAACAGGCCCCAGAAACTCCCCGTTCTGAACGGAGAAGTAGCCGCGCTTGTATGGTCATTCTTTATTCATTTTAGTGTACGAGCAAGGGCCGCCACTTCTGTACCGAACAGGGAGGCCCATTCTGGAGACATTAATGGCCTATCCTGTCCATATGCCACGAATGTTTGTGATAGGAAAAGCCCTTTAGGGTACGTTCACACGGCGTGTTGGGTCCGTGTGAACATACGTTCTTAGATGTGTGTTTGGGTCCATCTAGACCAGAGGTTCCCAAACTCCAGTCCTCACGCCCCCACCAACAGGTCATGTTTTCAGGATCTCCCACAGAATTCACTGACAATAATTAAGTCACCTTTGCAGCATAATTAAATCACTTGTGCACTGCTAAGGAAAGCCAGAAAACACGACCTGTTGGTGGGGCGTGAGGACTGGAGTTTGGGACCCCCTGGTCTAGACAGACCCAAACACACATCTAACAATGTGCAGTGTGATTTTACACTACTCGCAATGTGAAACAGACATCAGCATTCAGACGAGTGATCACCGACGAGCGTCTCATTGCGTCTTTCGGATCCGTTCCAAGAACTGACATGTCAATTCTTGGTCCGAAAGACGTAGCAGGAGCCCCATTTAAAACTATAGGGTGTGATCCTGCTGCAGCCAACACGTATCCAAACAGTGCGTGTTGGTTCCCTTTAGGATCCGAGCGCCGCTGTGTTTTTGGATGAGATTTTCAGATCCAAAACGCCGTGTGAACGAGCCCTTAAGGATCAATTCAAATATTAAAACCAATAAACTGAGACGTATAAGGGTATGCACACGGCGTCTTGCCTCCATATGAATATACACTTTTCTGATGCGTCTCTGGGTCCATCAGAACGGACCCAGAGACGCATCTCACAATTAGCAGTGAGTTTATCACTAAAGGCATTGACAGACACGCAGCGGCGTTCACATGAGTGATCGCCGCTGCGTGTTTGCCTCGCGCCTGTCGAGTCAGTCTTACAGATGCGATCCAAGAAATGACATGCAATTCTTGGATCGCATCCGAAAGATGGAGCCGACAGGCACGATGCAAACACGCAGCGGCGATCTCTCATGTGAACGCCGCTGCGTGTCTGTTATTGCCGGCAGTGATAAACTCACTGCTAATTGTTAGGTGCGTCTCTGGGTCCGTTCTGATGGACCCAGAGACGCATCAGAAAAGAGGATACGTATGTGAACATACCCTAAGAGTCCTTTAGTTGCACAGAAACCCATGACGAGAACGGTCCATTTTGGATTTGCAGGAAAATTTCATTCATAAAATATTGAATAACTGAATCCTTCTAGAAATGAAAAGTGGCCAAAATGCGGAGCGTAGGCATCAGATTTGGGCAGCGCACATCCTCTGAGAGTACACTCATGCTGAATAGAACGTTTTCACCAAGAACACATGCATCACAATGAAACAATAGGAGCCGACGGATCACGCAGGAAATGCGCTTTGTACATTTGCCTTTACGTCTTAAAAGAACAGACAAATCCAGCCAAGAACCGCCAGCCTGCAAGGTTAAAATGAGGAGCCCATGAACGTTTTTCATGTGATTGGAAGAAGCAGATAACCAATGGCAATTCCAGCTCCGTGGCAACCAGTTCTATCACCATGTGCAGCCGGCGAGGACGTGATACTTGTAGAAAGCACAGAACGAGCCTCACACGCTGTACCAAGCTATAAAAAAAACAAGCAGAGGCCTCAACACAGACGCGGCAGCTCTCTCCGGGACACCGGACAATAGATTCGCTTTACTGACGAAATCTCATTACATGAAACAATGAGTAAGATCTGAACAGGGGAAGCTAAGGTGGCATCCACACGCCCCAGCCATAGCTATCTGCACTGATGAGGACCAAGAAGCCAGGAACTGCTTCATTCTAATAAATGGCTCTGTGATTTAAAGGGCATTCGGCACTAAGCGGATTGTGGGGGACTCACCATTGGGGTCCTAACACCCAATATAATGATGGGGCTGGAGCCGTATATGGCAGGGCTGTGGAGTCGGCAAGCCAAAGCCCCGACTCCAACTCATTTCCCAAACCTCCAACTCCCTCATAGGCTATGTTCACACGACTTAAAATGGGACATATTTCAGTCCATAGTTACGCGCCGTAGTGCGCGAATTATGGCTGGAATCCGTCCCAGACATTACGGTAATCCACAGCTCTCAGAGAACTATGGATTCCATCTCCTCTCCCTGCTTGGCGCATCCGCCGCGGGGGAGATAAGTGACATGTGAATTACTAGCAACGTATACGCGCCGCTGGTAATGAAAGTCTATGGGCCGGCGAGGTGCCGGCCCCCCGCTCCCGCCGCCGTCCACACGGCGTAATTGCGCCCCGCAAATAAGCCGTGTGAACATAGCCATACATGGCACATGTTTAAGTGATAACTTTACTGTAGTAAAATGGTTACATCTGGCTTTTTATCACCTTATGATACAATAATCAAGCTATTTATTTGAACAGACACTGACAAGCAAAAGGGTAACAATGTTTTGATTTTTTTGAATGTTTAGAAGAGACCTGGGATCAGATTTTGGTCAAGACATGCTTGAATCTGATTCAGAGTCCAGAAGGATTCAGGCAGAGCTGAAAACCATAAGGTGGATTTCCCAAATACTAACAAAATAATAAAAATTGACATTTTGATTTTTAGGAGCAAAACAGTAACAATGCATTTAAATGACAAGATTCTGCAGAACTAAGCAGATGCTAAATACTTGCAAGTCACATTTTTGTAAAGATAGGTAAGATGACTGTTTATAAAATTGCTCTTTGCACTGCATCAAACTAACTGGACCAACTCATTATATATTTTGGGAGTCGGTCCATTTTATGACTACCCCGACTCCTGCAAAATAGGCACCGATTCCACAACTCTGACTCCACAGCCCTGGTATATGGAGCACCACTGCTCCTTTTTCCAACTCCCTTGCACAGCCGTCCAGGCACTGGCAACTCTTTCAATTGAACAGGGATTTCTCTGCATAGCGTATGTATGCAGACAGGGGGCTTGGTCCTTCATCTGCTTGATCAATGGGAAGACTGCAGCCAGTAGTATTTCATTACAGCTCACATTCTAGGCTTCAGATTTTCTGCATATCTGCACATAGAAAACCTGCAGTATAACACAGTAGCAGAAGTGGGCAAATGACACTTCAGAACAGTGGAGATCGAGGCTCAGAATTCGGACCTTCTAAGGGTATGTTCACATGGCGTCTTGTATATGATTTTGCAATACGCAAAACGTATTACGGTAAACGCATCCAAAAACGTGTGATAAAGTGTGGTACGTTTTTGGATACGTTTCCTGGGCTGCAGAAAGGTACCCTAATGATTCTATTGCTTTTTAGTGCGGATCAAGAATAGACATGTCACTTCTTTGAACGCATGCGTTTTACGCAACGCAAAAACGTATGCAAAATAGTTGTCATCTGAATGACTATACGTATTTTACGTTTAAACCAATGTAATCACCCTTGAACATCGTTAAATACGTTTTGGGGTCCATTTTTCGGTGCATAAAACGTACCCATAAATGCATTTAACAAACGCCGTGTGAACATACCTTAACAGATTGCCCGTTTTTCTATTGTCCATATTCCATATGATGCAGATGCACCCACTGAAATGCTGCAGACCTACTGCAATTTGCAAACCGCATGTTTGGCCCATGCACCCTCCTATATCTCCCCCCTCTCAGTCTACCACTCCACGTGGACTCTACATTCTGCTGATGATCCAAGATTAAATGCCTCCATCATCCGAACCTCCTACTTCTGCCTACAAGACTTCACATGTGCTGTAAAACAAGACCCCATACAATATAATTAACGCAAAACTTAAAGGGGTTTTTTCACCATGCAGTTTCAAAGAGCCACGCCCCTTCGATCGCACCCTGTTTTAGGTTTGGGTGGGTTAAGGCAGGGATTGACACATATTGCTTTTCCTAAGGCCCATGTTCCACGGCAAATACCTGGAGAATTTTCACCCCGAATTCCCCGGCCGGAGGCGAAAAATTACGGGTTTTACGTCCTAGAAACAAGGTAATCACAGTTCTCTAAAAAAACTTGGAATACTTCTCCTCTCCTGCTCGGCGAAACCCCGAGGGGGAGATAATTGACATTGAAATCCCCAGCGGCGTATACCACCCGGTAATGAAAAAGTCAATGGGCTGCGAAGTCCCGGCCCCCCGCTCCCGGCCCAAGGGCTAATTGGGGGCGTAATTCTTCCGCAGTTAACCGTGTGAACATAGCCTTACTTTCCTTTTTTCAGTGACGTGACTTTGGGAGATTTATAAAGTGTGTACCAAGGCTGAGAGCTAAACTAAAATTTTCTTTTTTGGGTTACGTAAACAACGGGCTTGCCGAGATAGGATTGGTGGGAGGTGATCACAATGGTTGGGGATGAGAACCTAAGAGCAATAAGAGAGAGCAGGGAGAGGTGGCCAAGAAAAATCAACAATGTATTGAGAAAAAGTCTTTAATTTAAAAGAACCTAAAATTTTTAAAACAATTTTGTGTGAGAAACCCCTTTAACATAGTTTTAAGTGTGTCCTAATAATACATCACTATATTTACTATTTTGCCATAGGCAAAGAGGGGACCGGACCTCAAAACCCCGTAAAGCCAGTTTAGCTGGTGAAAACATGTTGGGAGGTCAGGCATGCGTTTTTAATTGTGATTTCCCCCTCGTCTACAAGTGTTACCCGCTGAGAGGGTATCAGAAAGAACACCTTATAGTTTTATGTACATTAGTTTGGGGATGATTGCCCAAGAGGATGCTTGGGATCCCTTAGTAAAAACATAGTATATAAAGGTTTCCGTTAATAGGTGGGGTTTTACCAAACTTGATAATAAAAAGGGGTTATTTTTCAGAATAAAAAGTAGAAAACAGGTTTTTTAAAAAGCGCGTAAGAGGGTTTAATGTTATCATAATAAAAGTTACTTTTTTAGGTTTTTATAGATAAGAACTGATGATTTAAGTTTGCCTACCAAAATATTAAGTGATAAAAAAAATGGAATCTCGCAAGAAACAGAGAGTGACTTTTGAAAATAAACATCTCTTAGGGGAGGCCAAACCCTTCCCCATCACAATTCTCTCCAGCCACACATTCCTGGGCAGTTTTTTGTACAGGGAGCCCCCAACTTAAAATGTTCTGAAGTCGCTCCTTTTTACAAACGGGGATTTGGGGGTGGCCCCCGTGTGCGCATCACCCACTGATCCGCCCCTAAAATTAAAAAATTTAAAATATATTTCATAGCACATTTTTGCTATCTACCTTTTGGGCTTATACAAGCATATGAGGTAACTGTGATTACTCTCTTATCTATTCTATGTGGTGATTGCAACATTTCATGTTCATAATAGGACTGTGTTAAATCCTTATTGGTTTATCAATTTATTGTGTATTTTGTTTGTGGCATTTCTACACCCTATGGGCTTGAAAAGAATTTCATGTCAATTCTTTCAAAGACGGACCCAGCGGCTTTTGAAAAAAGCACGGCGATCGTCATGTGAATCCGCTGCGTTTCCCATAGCCGCAGGATTCTCACTCCCCAAATTTCTTAGATCCGTTTTGGGGGCCGCTCTGTCGGGCGCCAAACGGATCTAGAAACAAATTTAAAAACGGAGTGAAAAAATCCGTGTGAACAAGCCCAAGGGTTGATGACCTCCTTTCAGCAGCGCAATCACATTGGGATTGTTTTGATGTAGTATATCAGGACCAAATTTTGGTACTAAGTTTTGATCTTAAATTTGGCCAAAACTCACTCACATATGATATATTTAAAATTTTTTTGTAACCTCTTTGGTGGGGTGGGGGGTGAGCCATGTTTTTCAGAATAAAGGGTGAACTAGGGTTAAGGTCCAGTGTGGGGTCACTTTTTTCGGGCACCCTAGGCAGATGCTTTTTGTAGGGTTATGGTAATGGACAGGTTTTAGCATTTATGGTATAAGATGAAAAGTTGTATACACTACACAATGAATTATTTATATATATATATATATATATATATATATATGTATATATATATATATATATATATATATATTTATTAAGGGTTTGTCACTGGTTTTTGCCATAGTTTTTAGTGTGCCCCAAAAAACAAAAATGCATCTTCTTGGGCAGGCCTACCAAGATCCCCAATTACAATATCCTACTTCATTCACACATACCTGGCACTTCATGCACTCATAAGCACTTATCTGTACAGGGAGTCCTCGACTTACAATGTTCCGTCTGTCTCCTAGTTACAATCAGAGACTTATGGGCAATGGCTCAGTGTGCTGACATCACGCAGCGAGTCACATCCCATAACAGCACCAGAACATCACCAGTCTTCCTCTGCCCTCTGCGTATTCCAGCCAGAAGGAAAGAGCAGCTCTTTACTACCTTCCAGCCTCCTACCTGCGCTGGGAACCTTCATCTTCAGCCAACACAACCGCTCACCCTCCGCTGCTCTGGTATTGGGGTGTCGATCCCGGCACGGGAGGTCTGCACTTACTGCTCCCGTTACCCCCACCCCTCCACTGTATCAGCACCCATACTATTAGTACGTGTGGCATGCTGGCATTTGTAGTTGTGGATCTAATAGTATGCCACACCACACGTGTTTTAATCAGAACCCATACAGTTAATTCATGTGTTTAACAGGTTTTGCTGTGGCATGCTGGCACTTGTAGTTCCATGTTCCACAGCAGAGAAAATTTGAGGTGAAATCTTCTAAACAGTTTGACAGCAAAACTAATGTAAAAAACGTATCCAAGATGGGATGTAAACATACCCCAACAGTGTAAATTTGGTGTGCCCTCAAAATAACACACAGCCATCAATGTCTAAACTGCTGGAAACAAAAGCGAGTACGAAAACTGAAAATGTACAAATTGTTCACAGGCTATGTTCACATGGCGAAATTCCGCCGGGTGTTCGGGAGTCGCACGTACCCCCGTGACGTGGGGGGGGGGGGGGGCGACAACCCGCCGGCCCCAAAGACTGTCATTACTCACGCCGCATATTCGCCGCAAGTAATTGACATGTCATCTCCCTGGGCGTACAATACGATCGTATTGTACGAGCGGGGAGAGGAGGCATAATTCATAGTTCTCTATGAGAGCTATGGATTACCGTAATTCCCCCTTGTAAACATAGCCTTAGTGTCAAGGTCTCAGGTGTGAATGGGGAGCAGGTGTGTTAAATTTGGTGTTCTCATTCTCCTACTCTTTCATACTAGTCTCTGCAAGCTCAACATGGCACCTCATGGCAAAGAACTGTCTGAGGGTCTGAAAAAAAAAAGAATTGATACTCTACATAAAGAAGGCCTAGGCTATAAAAAAGATTGCCAACACCCTGGAACTGAGCTGCAGAACGGTGGCCAAGATCATACAGCGGTTTAACAAGACAGGTTCCACGCAGAGCAGGCCTCATCATGGTCGACCAAAGACGTTGAGTGCACATGCTCAGCGTCATATCCAGAGTGCTGCCAGCATTGCTGCAGAGGCTAAAGGGATGAAGGTCAGCGTGTCAGTGCTCAGACCATATGCAACACACTGCATCAAATTAGTCTGCATGGCTGTCGTCCCAGAAGGAAGCCTATTCTAGCATGCAGAAGGAAGTCTTCTTGGTTACCTCTCTCCCTTAAACGTGCTTGGAGTTGTGTGGCATTCATCATCCGGTTCTGCAGGGCATTGTTTACAATGACACGGTCATCCGTGTGCGATGTAGCCAAAAGACGCCCACTTCTTTTCCGGTTACTCTTCCAGTCCCTCTGTATCTCTGTTGCAACCTGCTGACGATACTCTACGACCCTCTAAGCTCAGTAGCCACTTCCATCTGAGTGGATTCTGCTTGAAGCCTCACAATGGTGAGGTACTGTTGATCAATTGCAAGTTGTTTTCTTGGTCTCGTGATGTCAAATGTAACAGATGGGGGACTGTGAAATCCAATTCAAATTAATCCCCTAAATTTTTAGGCGATTCTGGAATCAAACACCTGTTGTATATTTTTCTTTAAGCTAATTCGCTATAGATCAGCAAGTTGTGCAAAAAGTACTGAAACATTGAACAGATGGACATATGCATTCTCAAGTTAAGAGATGGTCTTATTTAGTTCCTTTTAAAACAAATTCAAGAAATTTTAAATTCATCCTGAAATTTCAACTAAAAGACCTCTAACTACATCTCTAACTTTTTCAAAGTACTTACATAGTTAGTACGGTTGAAAAAAGATACGGTGTCCATCAAGTTCAACCAAGAGTGGGGAAAATGTGGGTGAAGGGAGAGAGACAAGGACATTAAGCCCATCCTCACCACTGGTTAATGCCCTGGAACCCACAAGGCAAGAACCAATCTGCTCAAATGGAGACCCTATCTCTGAACCCAAAGCCTCCACTAGCCAGGATCCAGAATTTTACATAGCTACATACGCAATAATATTCTTTAGTTTCAGGTAGGTATCTAAGCCTTTCTTTAAAGGGGTTGTCCCCGCTACAATGATTGGGTTTTAATTAAAAGATCTTTAAAAAACAAGCAGCTTTGCAATATATGTTCATTATAAATGTCCTACGATTTTTGAGCTAGCCTTTTTCCTAGGAGTGCATCAGCTTCTCAAATCTCTTTTAGCAGCCGCCCTGTTGATCCTTATCTTACTGGCTGTCAGGTCTGAATGACTCATCACCTTTGAAGACAGGTCGGAGCAGAGAGCCCCTCCCTCACGAATGCTTCTGTTAGTAGGGGAGGCGGAGGGAGGACTCTGGCTGCTATGGCCCTGCTGCCTGGATTAACCCTGTGTGTGCCGGCGGCCTACTGATATCTACACAGATTGAGCAGAGATTAGGCTGATCAATAGATGTGACAGCAGTGACCCTGTTTGTTACTATAATCATGATGTCTGTGGAGCTGTAACTATAATAATACTATACAGATCAGGGAACAGTTCTTGTGAACAGTTCATGCTGTGCTGTACTAGGGACACATCCTGAGTAACACTTTGCAGCTTTCCTGCCTCTGTTCTGAGAGGGTTTGTTTGTTGTTGCTGGAGATGTGGAGATAGTAAGCTAAGCGGGGGGGTATAGGAACACTTGCAGCCCCTCTGTTCGGCTATTAGCAATCATAGACCTCTCTAGGCAGGCACACACAGGGTTAACTCTGGCAGCAATCCCCCTGCCCCCCCCCCACCCCCTGATAGCTGCCTGTGTGCTGAGGGGAGGGGGGAACAGGGAGGAGAAGAGGCAGAGAAGCTAGCACGCCCCTCAATTCAACTCCCATTCACAGACAGAGGCTGAAAGCTATTAATGTGACAACTCCTTTAAACTCTCTACAGTTCCTGCTGTGACCCAGCTCCTCAGGCAGCTATTCCCACAGATCACAGTTCTTACAGTGAAGAACGCTCTTCTCCTCTGGAAATTGAATCCTTTTTTCTCTAGTCGAAGGGAATGTTCCCTTGTCTTTTGAGGGGGCTTCACTTGAAATAATTTTTCCCCATACTTTTTGTAGGGACCATTTTTATATTTATATAAATTAATCATGTCCCTCCGAAGCCGTCTTTTCTCAAAACTAAATAAGTTCAATTCTACTAACCTCTCCTCATAACTAAGATGCTCCATTCCCCTTATAAGTTTGGTTGCTCGTCTTTGCACTCGCTCTAGCTCCATTACATCTCTTCTATAAACTGGGGCCAAAAACTGAACAACATATTCCAAGTGAGGTCGCACCAATGCTTTATACAGCGGTAAAATTACATCCTTGTCCTGCGAGTCCATGCCTCTTTTAATACACGCCAATATCTTACTTGCCCTAGAGGCAGCTGATTGACATTGCATGCTGTTCTGTAGTCTATGATCTACAAGAACGTCCAGATCATTCTCAAAAAGCGATTCTCCAAGTTTTTCTCCCCCTTGTAAATGGATTTCTGATCCCTTTAAAATCAGTCATGCCTCCAAAAAGAAACCCTGCATTTGGACAAAAAACTCCTGCACCAAAGCACTTTGATGCTACCTGAGCTGCCAAAACTTCTCAGCAGACCAAAGCCCGTCTCCTGGCTGACCAGATGTGTCACTGCCACAAGTGAGCTGCTGAAGCTTCTGAGCAGAACGAGGAGTGACGGCAGTCTCAGCAAGGCAGATGTGTAGCAGCGACTCCACAGAAGACCCAAGCCAGTCAGCAATCCGTGTGTAAACCGTTCTCATGCTGTTGTGGTGAAAATGTATTGTGAGTGGACAAATAGCACAATTATGAATAAGTGATGTGGAAACTGAGGAGCAGCACCGCCATTGATGTGAGAGGTGAAGGTTGGCTATAAAGTTGCACAAGAGTGGACTGACACACTACAGTGAACCAGGGGGCTACCAGACGTGTATCCAAAACCGTTCAGGGAACCCCACTGCATTTGGTGCTCAGAAGAAGGTGGATGGCCTCCACATCTCTGCTCACAAAGTTGCATCAACAGAAAAGGCTTCAATACACATGATTAAAATTGGACATCCGCTGACTGGCAAAGGGTTGCCTTCTCTGATGATGGACGTTGAGGTGTCAGGTGAGAAATATCAAGAACACACACCCTGCAACCATTGCTGGAAGAGCATAAGCTGGTGGTGGTAGCCAGTCTGGGGAATTATCATATTCAATCAATGGGTATGAATCCATCCCTGCAGATCATACACACCCATACATACTGATTGTCTTCATTGGAGAAGATATGATCTTCTAGCAAGACCATGTGACATATCACACAGCTAGAAATTTCCAACATAGTTGGAAACGCATGACCAAAACTTAGAGGCTCACACTTGAACCCAAATAAGCACCTTGATCGTCATGTTCACTCTATGGATCATCCAGCAATTGTGGGAAGCAGACAGCATGGCTCCAAATACCTTTGACAACCTACCAGGACCTTATGGAGTTACTCCTGACCCATCTAGCTGCTGTCTATGCGGTACACAATATATATAATAATGTGATTCTAAACATATACACCCATATACACCCACACCTATATCTAGCTACATAACCGCATAGATATACACACAGCTCTTATCTGGGTCACAGCCTCTATCCTAGACTTTGATGTGTTTCACAGGAAAAATAGTGCCATGCAGTGCAATTTTCACTGTCAAAATGATGGAGACCTGGGTGGAACCCAAGTGACCCCATTAGAAATCAAAAAGGTTTGCCACAGATGTGAAAAGAGCCCAAATGATGAAAGTGGAGAAACAATGAAAGTGGAGAAACAATGAAAGCACTCGTTACTAAATATTGTACTTAAAACACATTTGTTGCACAGATATCAAGGTAAATGATGGAGGAGGTTCAGATCTGAAACTGTGCAGGATACGGACTTTCAGTATCCTTTTCATTTTGTAGAACTTAAAGTTTACCTGATCTCTCAGATACCTTTTCAAGGTACAGTCATGTATACATGAAAATTCTCACAACTTTTGGCCATAATATAATTTGTATATGACATTTTTTATTTTCTTATTTTTTTTCCCCCTCTGCAGGCTCTATCTTTAGAGGGGGTTTCTCAACATGCAGTTCCACAGAGCCACAGCCAGCTTTAGACTCTCACTTCCTAGTTAGGCTGTGGGCGGCTCTACCGCAGTGATTGGCATATCAGCTCTGTTGCTCCAAGTTGGGCCTGTTACAGTGGGATGAATACTGGAGATGTATACACTGTAGGCTAGAGAGCTCTAAAGGGGAAAACTTGTCATTTACTTAGTGTGGCAGAGCGACTACAGGTAGTTGCCCGTTTCTGCCACTAGGTGGAGATATACCAGTGCTATATGCAACATGCCACCAAGGATACCTGGCCATGGTGGAATAAGAGCCAGCCGTATGTGTTGTCAGCCACACTAGGTGGTTGGCAACGGTGTATTGTTAGTTTGGCTTTTCAGCCGTTCCTGGGTCGGCTCTTATTGGGAGTGGACAATGTGTCGGGTGGGCGTCTACTCCCCATGGTCCAGGCCAAGATTTGGATGGGTCTCGGATTTCCTATAAAAGGCCTAGACCTTCAGGTGCACAGGGGGTGTGGTTTGCTTCCTGTAAGTGGAGCAGCGAGGAGCTGAGGAGAGGCTCTTACCCGAGAGGCTTGAGGCCAGCAAGTGGCTGATCTCTGGAAGCTTAACCAGTGGAGGCTGGTAGAACGGACTGCTCTGACAGGACACTAGGTCCAGACCCTATATAGAGAGGGAAGCTACATGTGTAGTAAGTGGCCAGACGGCCAGGGCTTTGTTTATATTTATTTCTGTACACTGTGTCCTGTGCTGAAGAAATAAAACTGGTGGAGACCAGACCTAAAGAAACCCGTGTCAAAGTGCCCTGTGTTGACGTGCCAACTGTTCTACCAAAGGACGGCGGTCCAAGAGTGGAATATCCCCTGGGACGACCCAAGATGGCGGCTGAACATGAGCAAAGCGTCACATTAGGTAAAAAAACAATTCTGTTGCGAGAGAGAAGACTTTGCAGGGAGTGACTCGCCGTGGGTGAACGGCAGCTTGTGGAGTCATCAGAAAAGAGAGAGGTGGTCCACAACCAAGAGAAACTTGCATACTCTAAGAGGAGATAAAATCTTTATCTCCTGTGCAAAGCAAAATCAAAACAGCAATGTGTTTGGTCATAGTCTTTACATACCTTTCCCTACATGTTACTAGCTTATCATTGTGTTGAGAAAACCCCTTTAATTTTCAGTAATTCCTGATCTAGGTGGGGGGGAGGGGGGGGAAGACTTGCTGCTACGACGTCTCTCAGACATTGTACACATGCTTCAGTTAGCCGATTAGTTTTGAGGGGGATTTTAGCATGAACACCGTTTTGGGGAAGGAGGGGGGAGAGGCCATCACAAGTGGTTAAAAGGCACATTTCTATGTTACTATGTTATACTACTATGTTAAGCTTTTTTGCATTCACATGTACTAATCACTTCTGTAGGATTTGTTGAAAAGTTAGTGGCCAATTAAATGATTGTAATAACCCAACGTAACATTTTGAACTAGAAGTCCTAAAAGTCAATGTCAGGAGGCGGTAGGCGACTACTGAATGTCACCATGATCTTCTGAACCACCACATAGTCAATTACTGGACTGAAGAAAAGTTGGGGCCAGGTCTTGACAAAATGACTTTGATAGAAAGGTAGCCATCCAAACCCTTTAAGAGAAGATGCAGTGAGACTCAAGTAATACCTTGAAAATTACATAGCGACAAATAGATGTTGCTATACCTGTTATTTAAAAACCCATGCCAGTAACAAATATTTCACACCCAATCATCAGCGAAACCTCTCATTTCAACCACGTAGACATCTGACAACAGATGTAGAACTGCACAGCAACACAAACCTAACACGGCTACATAAGGATGTTCCCATGTCTTTACAGAGGAGCTGTCAGCTCTGGTGACATGTTTATTTTAGTATATACCTGTATTATTTATGAACAAACAATTCTGGAGCATCTTTTCTTAGAACTCAAGGTTGTGCCATCCCCCCGTTATTCCTACTAGAAACGTATGGATAAATAGACAACTGGGTGTTAACAGCTGTGGGCGTGTTGCTACAAATTATGACACTCTCCAATCACTGCAAACTGTAGCAAACACACCCTCCCATCCAGTGTTAACTTCCAGTTGTCAATTTAGTCATACATATTTAGACAAAATAAAAAGACCAGCACAGAGTTACTAGAAAAGATGCTGCGGAAGGGTTCGTCATAAGGATATCAGGAGATATCACAGGTCCTCTTTAATCATTTCTCCATGCAGACAGGAGAATGCATGCCCTTCTATGAAGGCACACCTGGCACTGTCTGCAGCAATTGGCATGATTTCAGTTTACTTTTGGCATTTTAATGCGGTCATTGCCATATGCAGCCCAAATCCCATCAACCAATTCACTAAAGAATGCTTTG
This sequence comes from Phyllomedusa bahiana, assembly GCA_025379985.1. Lineage (NCBI taxonomy): Eukaryota > Metazoa > Chordata > Amphibia > Anura > Hylidae > Phyllomedusa > Phyllomedusa bahiana. The sequence goes on along the minus strand of JAODAL010056688.1, from coordinate 354 downwards.
TTTTTAGTGCTTGTAGAGTGCTGCTGATATTGTATTGTGTCTGCGTTGCTTTGTGCAGCCAGACCAGTGTGCACCTATGCTTATTTTTTTTTTTAAGTTGCCATGGAGGTGATGAGTAATTTTTGCTTTTTAGACTGTTTGCATGGGGGAGTGGCTAGCCCCCATTTCGGTTGTGCACTCCGCCCATCCATACACAGACTGTTTTTAACCAAAGCAGATTATAGCTGGAATCTTCTCTCCCTGAAAACCTAGAGGTCTGAACAGACACTAAGGCTATGTTCACACGGCTTATTCCCGGACGGGGTTTGTTTCGCCGTATTGGCTCACAAAATCTGCGTGATAAGGGGCGGGTGG
>JAODAL010056687.1:0-23136 GCA_025379985.1 Phyllomedusa bahiana | reverse complement strand
AATTTCCGCCGATCCCAGCTGCGCCGTCCCTGGGCGCAGTGCAGACGACTTTCCCCACACTCCCCTTACTGCCCCTACGCCCTTCCTTTTCTTCATTGCGCACCCCGGTGGCTTTCTGCGCAGGGCCGGCGCGTAAAAAGGGCCCGGCCAGCATCGCAGCATTTACAGGCCGCTTCCTTACTTCCTTGGCCCCCATTTCCATTACTCCCCTTCTCAATCTTTTTAAACCTCCCCTTTATAGCTTTTTTGTTCCCCAAAACAAATTTCCTAATAGTTTGCCTTTTCTTTTTTACTAAAAACCCCAAACACTACCGGAGCCCCTTATTTCCCCATTACCACTTTTTTAAATTACACCCTTTTCCTCTAAAAAAAAGCTTTGGCAAAAAACCCTTTTTTTTTTTCCCCTTAACCCCTTTGCTGCTATTTTATTGCTCTCTAATCAATAGGGTTTTTTTCACAGACTCAAAGTACTGCTGATATACTACCCCATATCCCCTGTATACTAAAACTACAGGCCCTTTTTACTCCACGGGAAAGGGAAAAAATTTTTATCAAATTTTCCTACCTACTCATTTATGTATTCCCCCTCCCACTACATTACCCCTTTATTTATTTCACTCCCCTTTTTGTCTGAATAAATTTTTTCCCTTTTTCCTTTTGTTTTTACCCCTTTTCCTTTTGTTTTTACTGCATTTCTAAACCCCCCTCTATCCATAATTTTTTTCCCATTTTTTCCCCCCTTTTCTTCTTCCCTTATTCATGTTTCTCTTTTTCCCCTTTTCTTTTCTTACACTTTTGGGTTTTCCCCTTTTTCCCCTTTTTTTTTTTTTTCCCCCCTTTTGTTTTTCCTTTTGTCTCCCTCCCGATTGTATATATGTAACTCAAAATACTTTTAAACCCCCACAGTTTGTGCTTAAAAAAGGGCCAAATCAGCCAAAACTTCGCCCCAAAACACATCTGTACCCCTTACAATAAATTTACCGTTTTAAAAAAGACACATTTTTGATTTGTATATTTTAAAACAGTGGGGAATTTTTTGGCTCACGTAAATTTTTTTTTTTATCTATTAAAAAAATTTTTTTGCAAACCCAACACAAGGTGTGCAGTGGAAAAGTTTATTCTATTTTTTTTTGGGACTTCCCTGGTTCCATTTCCATTATTGCCCCTTTAAACCCCCCTAAATTCCCCGGGGGTTTGCGTGACCAGGTTCTATACAAATCTATGTGTTTTTTTGGTCTTTCGCACCCCCCAAAAACCTTTTTAAAACCTAATTACCCGGGGATCTTCGCTTCCCACTATGGTAAAAGGCTAAAAGGGATTATACCCAAACACAAATTTAACCCGGTTTTTTCCCTTCATTTTCCCCCCTTCTGTTTAAGAACAAGGGACTATGAAAAAGAACTAAGGAAACCCCACCGCCAAATGAACTCCATGCAGCTACCTTATAAAGAGGTACCAAAGTTAAAAGGGAAATTCCGAAGGGTTTTGAAAAACCCCTTTTAAAACCTACGATTTTTTGCAGATGCCCCAAACTATTGGGTAAAATTCAAAAATATCCCCCCCAACAAATGTTTTTTTGACTTAATATTGCTAACAGTGGAAACCCTACAAGCCAAACTCTCGGAATCTTCTAAAAAAAATCGGGGCCCTTAGAACAGCATTTGACCTCATCTTTTTCCACCGGATAATGGCCCAAAATTTGAAAAAACAAGGTATCCCAAACAAAAAAAGGGACATCAAAAAATCCAACAACAGAAAAAAAAGAAAAAATTTTTCCTTGAGAGACACAGAGGAAAAAACTTAAAAAAAACGGTGTATGGGTTTGCATGAGAAAGTGAATTCTTAAAAACCCGATCTCCTTTTTCCCCAAAAAAAAATTTTCCATCTGGCTCTGATAGCATATTTTAAACACATTATATAGCCCCAACCTTTTTTAGGGAAGGTCGGGGGGGACAAAGACCCAAAAAAGAAATTACAACAACGACCTTTTGGGAAAAGGGGGAAAAGGGGGGAGGTCCCCCCCCCAAAGTACTCACGAAAACCCTCAGGTGACCCACCACTATTTTCAATATATCCTTTTCATAATTTATCATCCCTGAAAGGGCCCCTTTTGGCAAAGGACTCCCTTCCCCCCACATCAAATTTCGATACCTTCCCAAAACGGGGGAAAAGACTTAAGTCGTTTTTTTCGTAATATTCAACTTAAAGCACACTTCCACTCCATTTCAAATGACAATGCACCATCTGACAAAGATAAAATAATCCCCATTTTTTCTATCTCCAAATTTAACTTGAAACCCAAGTCCAAATACAACCCTCCATCTCATCACCATCCTGTAGAGACATTCATTAACTTGGTTAAACAGGATGTATCTGTCCTGACCACACAGAAAACCCAAGACAATACAATTTTTCCCCCTCAAAATCTCTCTCCCAGAAGAACATCAGGCGCTTCAAAACCAAAGTCAACTACGGACATTACAAAAAAACTGTCAGGGGGGCCCGGGGGCTCCGCGCCCCCCGCGACCATCTCCCCGCTCGCATGGGTCGGGCCGGGCAAGCTGGGGCGGCCCGCGACCACCCCTGGCTCCCTGGGCCCCCGCCTCTCTTACCTGGCCCGCGCCCCCGGTTAAAACCCGCGCCTCCCGTCCCCGGCCGTCCCCCGCCCCGGGGCCGTCGCAAAAGGGCCGCCCGGGGGCGCCGGTTTCTTAAAAAATTTTAAAGGGGGCCAGTGTCCCTTTTAATTTGGGGTTATTGTCGGGCTTGGTTCCTTTTTAAGGTATCCCCCCCCATTACTTTTTTCCAGTCTGTTGGTGGTTTTTTGGTGCGTTAGAAAGAAATTGGATTTTCCCGTTTTTGATTACCCTGTCCCCAGTCCGTTTGCTTACGTTCCTGACCTTCCCTTTTGCCGCCTGCCCTGACCGTCTGCTCATCTCGACTACGAACCCTGTTTGCCCCCCCTGCCCTTTTCTCCCGGGCCCCCGGACAAACGCCCCCGGGTTTTACTTTTTCTGTACCACCGGTCCCCCCGGCCCCGCCATCCGCAAGCAAGTCACGTCAGGGGTAACGACCTGGTAGCCTCACCCGCAGCAAGCCAAACCCGTTTTTGGCGGCGGGCTCGGGTGAAAACCCCCGGGGGCTACTTAGCCCCCTTTTTTTTTTTTCCCTGGCGTGGCTTAGCTTTTAAATCGCTTTTTTTGGCCCAGGGGATCCTTTCCCCGTTACAGTAAAAAAGCCCGGGCCAAAGGAAATTCCGCCAGGGTACCTCTCCCTGATCCCGGACACACTACAGCTGTGGGCCCCGGGCAGAGTAAAAACCCCGACCAGTTTGCGGCCATAAAAGCAAAACCTGGCACTCGTCTGCCCCCAAACGGCTGCCGCCCCTGAAACCTGCATCCGTTGCTCCGGCATCCATTGCTCAACTTGTTTTCGGCTTCAAAACCATCTCTGCATCTGCCCCTCCCCTCAGGGCTACAATGGGACCCCAAGAAGTTTTCCAGGGTTCCATCACCCATGCTCCTTTCCAAACCTCGAAATGATGGGGCACCAATTCCCTACAGAGCGACCCCAAGGTGGCCTTCATAATCAGCCTCTTTTTCTGGAGAAGCCCCTTGGGCTTGGGGCTACGCCACTAGGGATCGGGGGGATTCTTTTTACGGGGGGACCTCCAAACTTCCCCCGGGGGGTTTCCGCACCTTTTCGAGAACCTGGCCGTACTTTTTGGGCGGCCGCAGCGCTGCTCCGCTACATCAGGGCGACCCCAAACATTTGGGTTCATATTGGGTTTGCATTTCGCCCCTCCGTTTCGAGCTGGACTGGAAAAACCGAAGCATTGGTGGCGACATTTTGGAAAGGGGCCTCTCGGGGAAATTAAAGGGAGGGACCTCGCCGCTCGGATTTTAACCAGCTGCCTTGGATGCCCCAAAATCCTTTTGGCCACCCGAGTGGAAAAATTCCTTCGGCCGAAAGGCAACAAAAAGCCCCCCGGCCCTGAAAAGGGGAAACCGTCCGCCACGCCCGCCCCCCCTCCTTGGCCCCCCACGTTCCAGCTTTTCCCCTTTTCCTCCCCCAAAAGGGCCTCTGAAGAGGAACCTTTTCGGGTTTCAAGACCCCCTGCCCGGGGAGGAACGTTCCCAAAGCGTCGTCTGAAGCAGCTCTGCTTCTTTTGTGGCGGTTTCTGGCCATTTCTTTGGGGACTGTCCCGGTGCGCCCGGGAAACTTCCGAAACCTAGGGCTCGTGGGAAAAGGAAACCCCTAGGTTTCAGAAGGGCCCTCTCCCCGCCTGACCCCCCCCCGTACATTTTTGGTTCTTCCCCGGGACAGAAACCTTTCAGGCCCCGCCTTTATCGACTCAGGATGGGCGGGGAACTTCATACCACGAACTTGGGGACCAGGTTTCGTCCCCCGGGGTGACTCCGCTGCAGAAACCTATGTTCGTCCCCCTCAGTCATTTGGGCGAAGGGCCTTAAGGACGCTATCCGCCTCTGTACAGCCCCCTCTTCTTGCAAATTGGGTTCCTTTCACAAAAAAACGTTGCAACTTCAAGTCCTCCCTCATTCCCCTCGAAATCCTTCTGGGCCCCCCTTTGGGCGCAGGACCTTTCCCCCGACTTTGGTTTGGGAAAAGCACAGGGGGAATCATGCTTGGGGGTTCCCCCGTTCTCTTTTGGGTTCCTGCCCAAAGGGCCGCAACTCCCCTCCTCAATTAAAACCCCCGGGAAAGTCTGCCAAACCTCCCCCCAGGCCCCCCCCCCCACCTTCCCCTTTAAACTGGGACTTTCCCGATGTCTTTTCTGAGAGCCAGGCTGAGACTCCCCCCCCCCCCGGCCTTATGATTGCCCCATTGACCTGAAAACCCTGGTGTACTCCCCCCGGGGGGCCCGGGTTTTTACCCTCCTCCTTTCCCGGAGACTGGGCGATGCCCGAGTACGTCAAGGAGAACTTCTGAAAAAGGAACACCCTAATTTCCCTCGTCCCGGGGGGGGGCCCGGGCTTCTTCAAAGTGGGAGAAAAAGAGGGGTTTCTCCCGGGCCCGGGCATCGACTACCCGGGCCGAAAAAAAATTTTTACCGTAAAAAACCTTTTTTCCCCCGTTGCCCTTAATCTCCGAATTTTTTGGGACCCCCTCGGGGCGAAAATATTTTCTAAACGGATCAACGGGGGCCTACAATTTAAATTTCCGAAATTGGGGAAGGGGTGACAATGGAAAACGGCTTTTAAAAACCCCGGGAACGGCCATTTCGAGTTTTTGGGTTTTAGCCTTTTTTGGGTCTCGAAACCCCCGGAAATATTTTGAACTTTGTTAAGAATTTTTTCCCGGGACCGTACTCTATTTTTGTAATCGTCTATTTTGGGACAAAATTCTCATCTTCCCCCTGATCTCGAACCCCATCGCCACCTTTTCCCCGCGGGTCCTCAGCGACTCCGCACACTTTAAAGCTTTTTGCCAACCCCAAAAAAGGCCTTTTTGAACGGGCCAGCTTACCCTTCTTAGGGTAAAATCGCTCTTATGAGGGTCTCCGATGGATCCCCCAAGCTCTCCGGGGTTTTTCATTTGGCCCCAACCGGGGCCCTTTGGGGCCCTTCAACTTTTCTGGGATTTGCTAATTAAAAATTTTTAATAAATTTAAATCCCCCCTTCTCTACACTGGGGGGGGGGCCCCTCCCTTGGGGGCCCTGACATGAAAAATTTCCAATCCCAAACCCCGGGCCCCCCAGAGGCCCAAGAAGCCTTCAACCGGGGTCAAAGCGGCCAAATTTTCTTCGGCTCCGGGGCCGTCCCCGTCCAACCCAAAATGTCCCCTTTATTCCCGGAAGTGGATGCCCTTTGTCAGTCGGCGCAGGTGCGGTCCTCCTGCAGAATCCCCCCGCTGGGAAGCTAAATACCTGTGGGGTTTTTTCCCCCAAACATTTTTCCCCCTGCCGAAAGAACTAAAACCAATTTGGTGGGGCGTGAATTACTGGCCATTAAGCTTTGGGTTCTTGAAGAATGGCGTCCCTAAATGGAAGGGGGGTCGCCCCCCTATTGACCATTTTCCAGACCCCCAAGAATCCCCTATAAACTTCAGTTGGCTCAACCCTTTAAACCCCGGCAAGCTAGGTTTGGGCCTTATTCCCTTTCCCTTTTTTTACTTCCCCCCTCATTTCGGCCTCCGAAAAAAACCTCAGAGCTGATTCCCTAACCCTTTTCCCCGGGTACAGTGGGTCCTCAGCCCCGCCCAGCAAAATTTTGCCCCCTTTAGCGACTAGTCCCCGGCTGCCCCCGTGGACCTCCCAGCACCTACCCCCCCCGGGAAAACATATGTGCAACCGCCTTTCGCCTTAGAATCCTTAAAATGGGGACACTCTTCTCATATGGCTTGGGGACCCCGGATTCATAGGTCGCTTCCCAAATTTTTATCCCGATATTACTGGTTTCCTACCCTTTTCTCAGAAAAAAGAGGGACTTTTTTTTAGCCTGCACCTCCTGGGGGCCCCTAATAAGGGTTTCCCCGCCCCAAGCCCGTGGGGCTTCTTCAGCCCCTCCCTGTGCCAGAAAAACCCGGCCCCCTGTAGCCCCTGGGACTTCATTACGGACCTTTCCCCCCCCCTCGGGGAAAAACGGTCATTTTGGGGTTTTTTCCGACCTTTTTTTTAAAATGGCCCCACTTTATTTCCCCCTGCCGGGTTACCCTTTTGCCCCCCAACTGGGCCCCCAAAATTTTTTTTCCCTTCACGTTTTCCGTCCTGCACGGTCTCCCCTTTTTCATAATTTTCCGATAGGGATCCAATTATTTCAAATTTTGGGGTTTTGTGTGGTTTAATTGCAGGCCATTTAACTTTCTTCCGCATACCACCCCCAGACAATGGGCAGGGTTTAGAAGGGGCAACCAGGGGTTTTTTGGGGACCTACCTGAGGCATTTTGTGCCGCCCGTTTGGATAACTGGTCTGGGTCTTCTTTCCCTTTGGGGGAGTTTTCTTTTAAACCTTTTGATTCGGGATCCGCGGGGGGGCCTCCCCCTTTTTGTCGTGGTTTTTGGGGCACATCCCCGCCCAAACCCTCCCCCTTGCTACCCGGGTCATGTCCCGGCCCCGGGGTGCCCCAAATAAAGGACAACAAGGCTTTATAGCAGCTCACAACCCACAGGCGCTGTTACGGCTTCCCCCCCGCACTAAAGTCCAGGGGACAGATACCTAGACTCCCCCCTATTTTTAGCCAGGCGATAAGGTTTGGGTTAAACCCGCAAATATATTCGCTTTTTAGGGTGCCTTTCTACAAGTTTGGTTTCCCAAATATGTGGGCCCTTTTAGATACTGCAACGTCTAAAAACCCCTTTTCCTACAACTCCCCCCTGCCTCCTACCCTGCGCATCCCAACTCCTTTCCCTTCTCTCTTTCCCCAAGCCGGGGGGTGCTGAATCCTTCCCTTTCCCGGGGGACCTTTTCTCGCCCTTCTCCTGTTGGGGCCCAAACCCGAAAAAAATCTTTGAAGGGGCAAAAGGGGGTGTTGGGACAGAAGACAGTGAGGGGGAAGCGGTTCTTTCTCTTGAAATGGAAGGGTTTTGGGCCGGGGGAGCGGGCCCCCGGAACCGGGGACCCCAAACCCGTCCCCCCTACCTCCTCTCTAGGGTTTTTAAAAAAAAAGGGGAAGACCAAGGGGGGGGGGGGTACTTCACGGGGGTCCGGGGTCCGCTGCCCCCCCACCATCTCCCCGCTCCAGGGGGGTCCCGGCGGGCAGCTGCGGGGGCCCCCGACCCCCCCAAGCTGCCCCCGGGGCCGGGCCTCTCTTACCTGGCCCGGCGCTCCCGGTGAACGCCGCGCCTGCCAGTCCCCCCGGGGGGCGCGCGCGTGGCCCCCCGCTTAAAAGGGGCCCCCGCGGGGCCCCGGGTTTTTTCTAAATTTTTAAAAGGGGCCATTTTCCCGATAATTGGTTATTGGGGGGCGCGGGCCCCATTTTTTAAAGGGAAACCGCCCCCCAGTATTTCCTGCCATCTGTTGGTGTGTTTTTTGGTGCATTAGAGATAATTTGGGGTTTTTATTGATTTTCCCGTTACCCGTCCCTTTGGGTTCCTTTTTCCAACCTTGCCTGTTTTTCCGCCTGCCCTGACCGTCTGCCCGTCCCCTGACTACAACCTCTGCGCCTTTCCCCCGACCTTTTGCCTTTCCCCCGACACGCCTCCGGATTACGTTTCTGTAACCACGCGGTAACCCCCCGGGCCGGGCCCTTGCAAGCAAGTCCATCAGGAGTAATGACCTGGGAGCCTCACGCCGGGAGCAAGTCCATCCCCTTTGCGGCGGGCTCTGGGGAAAAAACCCGGGGGGTACTTAAAACCCGTTCCCCGGGTGGCTTTTTTATCATCGCCTTTTCATTGGCCCCGCGGAAACCCCCTCCCTCCGTTACAAAAACCACCCGATAAAGGGGGGAGCAATTTTTTTGTCATGGACACAATATGTAAACCCAGCAGAGAAAAAACCGTCAACTGTCAATAGGGACCCCTACATTAAACCCCCAGACGAGATCCCTCTACCAGGAATTTGTGCACTTTTTAAAAAAAAAAACCTTAAAACCCCCATCAATACACAGACCTTGGCATTATTGACAATCAGACAGGGCCCAATTCCTCACAAACCACCATCCTATTACGCCCATTTTCTACGTATTACCTAAAATACATAAGGATCCCATTAAACCCCCTGGGAGACCAATTGTGGCCTCCACGGATTCCATTTTATCCCCCTTATCTATTCTATTAGAGAAAATACTCACACCACTAGTCAGACTTACTCCATCATTCTTACTAGATACAGGCGACTTCCTGACTAAAATCAGTAGTATCTCTCCAGTCATGAAACCCCATTTTCTGGTCACATGGGATGTGACCAGCCTTTACATATCAATAAGTCACCTAGAAGGGATCTCAGCAGTAGATAAATTCTTACAACAGAATCACCTTCAAACTGAAGCAAAACAATTCTGCATAGATGTTCTGTCTTTGATTCTCCACAACAATTTCTTTATGTTTCAAATCATTTTTTAAAAACAAATTAAAGGAAATGCGATGGGGCAATATGGCCCCCCCCCTTATGCGAACTCTTTATTTTCCATATTTTTAGCAAGAACACATCTACACGAATCACAATTTCCAAAAAACCCTTCACGTATCTGGGTTCGAAAACATAATGATTTTTTTTTTTATTTGGGCAGGCCCACTTTTCCTCTCTTTCTTCAATTTTATTTCCCCTTTTCAATACTTTCCTTCAAGGATTATATTTCACCATCCCCTATGAAAACAAACCCGGGTATTTTTTTGGATACAGTTGTTTTATCTGATGAACAAGGGGAAATTAAATACGAAAATTTACCCAAAAACCCACTGACCGTAACATCTATTTCATAAACAAGGGAACCATGCACCTAGTACTAAGAAAAGTTTACCACAGTCACAATTTAGACATGTAGAACGTATAGTTCAAAATCCGGGCATAAGAGAAACCAGACTTAATGAGATGTCCCAACGCTTCACAGAAAGAGGGAACCCCCTTTTTAAAAAAACTCCAGAAGGGTTTAGTCCCACCACTACCATCAATTTGAAAACCCCATAGACACCAATACAATACCCCAAAATGTCACGTAATTTTCCCTTTTAAAAATTTGGGAATAAACATCCCTTTACTCCAAAGGGACAACCCAAATTTTAAAAAAAGCACTGGGGCATTTTTTCCCCCCTCCAAACCCCCTAATCACCAAAACCCCGAATCTACCCTTAAAAATTGCCACAAAAGAACCGCAACCCAGAGACCACCTATTTGGGCAGAAGTTTTGGGGCCCCCTAGGGCCCGAACTCGACAGAAAACCCTATCCACACCCAAGAAGGGGACTTTTCCATGCAAGGGGTGTGCTCAGTGTTCGTCAGTGACCAAAGGTTGTCATTTCTCTCCCCCCCTTTAAATGGGGGAAAATTTTTCCCATTAAAGGGGTTTTTTTTACGTGCAGAAACCAATTTTGTAATCTATCTACTCAAGTTCCCCCTGTTGGGTTTTGCCTACTTTGGGGCAGACTACCCAAGCCAAATTTAAGGGTCGCCTTTTTTAAAAAATAAATCGACAATTAGAAAAAAAAGAGCCCCATTACCTATCCCGGCCCCACTTTGTTGATCACATCAACCTTCTCAACTTTCCCTTTCCAATTTTATAGAACAAATTTTCCCAAAGCCTAACGTGGTGGGGACCGAGGGAGCCCCCTACTTTAAAAACCCAGAGATTCGGATAAAACACCTGGGGAAATTTTGACCAAGGGGTTTTTTCAATAATATGATTAAAGCCTCTAATGGCACACAATTTTTTAACTATCAGTATAGACCCTTGGGGAAAAATTAGAAAACACCTGGTTAATTCCTTGTTTAAATTTTTTTTGGTGTAAATGACCCCCATCTTAAAGTGAAAAAGTCTTTCGATAACCCCCCCAGGATTAAAGTATGTATTAAAAAACTAAGCTATGTATACTAATAGCACCATATATTTACCTTGCAATAAAAAGACCATCGGGGTCCGACTGGGAAAACTCAATTTTTCCCTGGGCCCCCTTTTGTTACTTTCCCCTCATTTCTCCCCCATACTGTTTTCCCTTTTCCCCGTTCTTTTCCCTTTTTTTTCCTCCTTTTTTTTTTTTCCTTCTATCACCCCCCCCGCATCCCCCCCCCCGGGTCCACTCTTCCTTTTTTTCTCCATTTTAAATTTAGATTTTTTATTTTTCACTACCCCCCATTACGCTTTTTTTTCATTGTGCCCCTTTCATCTCTAAAATGCCGCCGATGCAGCTGTGCCGTACCTCGGGGCATGTGGGGAGAGCAAAAATTCCCATACTGCCCTTACTGTCCCACTTTATCCTCTTCTTCAGTGCGCAGCCCCCGGCTTTTCCCCCATTGGCGCGCCTATATAATGGCGGCCCTTTTCCAAACATTTAACCCGGCGCCTTCCCTTTCTTCCTCGGACCCCAGGGCCATTACTCCACTTCTCAAGGTAATTTGAACCTCTCCTTTATAGCGGTTTTGTTCCCCCATAACTACATTTACTAATAGCTTGACTGTCTTTCTTACTATAGCACCATACACTACCGGAGACATTACTCCGTTACCACTATTTATATTACAGCCATTTCTTTTAGGTAAGCATGGCATCAAACTCCCTTTTTTTTCCCTTATCCCTTTGCTGCTATGTTATTGCTCTCTAATCAATATGTTTTTTTCACAGCACTCTATGTACTGCTGATATATCTATCCCATATACTGTATACTATACTACAGGTCTTGTTACTCCACTTGGTAAGAGTAATTTTATCATATTTCCTATCTACTCACTTTATGTATTCCTCTCTCACTACATTACACTTATTTATTTCACTCCCTTTTCTGTATAAATATTTTCCTTTTCCTTTTGTTTTTACTCCTTTTCCTTTTGTTTTTACTGCATTTCCTCACCTCCCTCTATCCATAATTTTATTCCCATTTTTCCCCTGTTCTTCTTCCCTTATTCATGTTTGCTCTTCTTCCCTTTCTTTTCTTACACTTTTGGGTTTTCCCCACTTTCTTTTTCTTTTTTTCCCCCCTTTTGTTTTTCCTTTTATCTCCTCCCGTTTGTATATATGTATACTCATAATATACTTTTATCCCACAGATGTGCTTGAAAAAGGCTCTATCAGCCGAAACGTCGCACACATTCACATCTGTGACTCCTTACAATATAATACCGATGTAAAAAAGACACATTTGTTGAGTGTATATTGTATATCAGTGTGGATCCTTGGCTCACTGTATATTTTTTGTTTATCTATTAAAATCATTTTTTGCAAATCAACACAAGGTGTGCAGTGGATATTGTATATTCTATAGTTTTCGGACTAACATGTCCTTTCCATTATTGCACCCGTTAACCCTAAATTACCCAAGGTGTGCGTGACCAAGTTCTATACAGTTCTTTGCTAAGACACCGGAGGAGCCGAATATGGGTATATGTAGAATCTGTGGCCAGAAAGTGAAGCGTGGCCAGGGATCTAACTTTGGCACCACGGCCCTGCGTCAACACATGCAGCATCACCATCCGGTGGCCTGGGAGAAACGTGGCTCAGATGTGGTGGTCCTTCCTGCCGCCACAGCAACAGCAGCAGCGCCCAGTGGCACGCATTCCATTGCAGCCAGTCAAGGCTCCACCACCTCTGCAGAAGGGAGCTGTTTCTCTTCGCCATCATCTCCCGGTCCAGATGCTCCTGTTCCTCGCTACTCATGGCGCCAGCTGTCGTTCAGCGAGGCGATTGCAAAGAGACAACAGTATGCGTCCAACCATCCAAAGGGTGCAGCAGCTGACCGGCTCCTGTCCAATTGTTGGTACGCAGTCCCTCCCTTTCCAAATGGTGGGACCTGCACTGTTCAGAGAACTAATGGCTTGTCCCAAAAGCCGAGTGGAGAGTTCCAAGCCGTAATTTTCTTTTCCAAAAAGGCAGTACCAGAAACTTCATAAATATGTAGCCCAGAAGGTGGGCCAGTCCTTGAGATTATCAGTTTTTTCCAAGGTGCACGGCACGCGGACGTCTGGAGCTGTTAATTACGGTCGGGGCCATTACATGTCCTTTACGGCCCACTGGTGAATGTGCTTCCTGCCCAGCACACCAACAACTTGGACAGGAGACGACGCTTTCTCCTCCCCGCTGTCAAACTGTGGCTCCTGCGCCAATGTCCGCCCTCCTCTTTCCTCCACCACCACCATCATCTCAGCCTCCACAAGTACTGCTCCATCATACCACATGTGTAGGGTACAGCAGTGTGACGCATTTCTAACCCTGGCTTGCCTGGGCGAACGAAGTCACACGGGGGAGGAACTGCTCCGCGTCATGCAGCAAGAAATCGATGTGTGGCTTTTCTCCGCGCCAACTGCAAATCGGAACCATGGTGACGGACAATGGGAGGAACATGGTGTCCGTGCTGCACCAAGGAGGGATGGTCCATGCTCCCTACATACATCTAATACATAAATCAGTGGCACACTAAAGACTAAGTAAAACCTCAAGTTATATAGGAAAAGAGGAAATGCTGTAAAGCTAATGAAAATATGAAAAACCTGGGACTCTTATTTTTACAGTATTTGATCAAAGATGTATTAAGCTCACCTCCCAACACGTCAAGGGGTTCCCAGAGCAGGTGAGTCCCTACACAAAAACATTTTAAACCTTTCTAGGAAGTCCATTCGGGACTGCCACTTCCCCAGGAGTGATAGGAACTGCAATTGAATTTAACCTGCACAGATTTAAATGAGGGGGTTATTGCAGCAAGCCAATGAGATTGCCATCTCCCAAATAGACTACAAAATGTAGATGTGCACAGCCTTTTACTTTTTTGTAGCTATTTGGGAGATGGCAATCTCATTGGCTTGCTGCACTCAACCCCACCTCATTTAAATCTGTGCAGTTTAATTCAATTGCAGGTTTCCTATCACTCCTGGGAAAGTGGCAGTCTGAATGGACTCCTAGCAAGGTAACAGTTTTAGTGTGGGGACTCACCTGCTCTGGGAACCCCTTGACGTGTTGGGAGGTGAGCTTAATCCCAATCTTTGATTCAAATACTGTAACTAAGAGTCCCAGGTTTTTCATATTTTCCTTAGCTGTAAAGCATTTCCTATATTCCTAATAACTTAGGTTTTCCCTTAGTCTTTAGTGTGCCACTGATTTATGAATTAGATGTATGTCATTGCCTATCAGTGTGCACCTATGCTTACGTTTTCAAAGTATAATATTAGATGTGCACAGCTTTTACATTTTGTAGTCAAATTTGGGAGATGGCAATCTCATTGGCTTGCTGCACTCAACCACCTCATTTAAATCTGTGCGGGTTAATAAATTGCAGGTTCCTATCACTCCTGGGGAAGTGGCAGTCTGAATGGACCCTAGCAAGGTAACATGTTTTAGTGTGGGGACTCACCTGCTCTGGGAACCCCTTGACGGTTGGGAGGTGAGCTTAATACAATTTTTTGATCAAATACTGTAAACTAAGAGTCCCAGGTTTTTCATTTTTTCCTTACTGTAAAGCTTTTCCCTATATTCCTATATAACTTGAGTTTAAATTAGTCTTTAGTGTCCCAATGTTTTAGGGTATTAGATGTATTTTCCTTTCCTTTCGGTTGACCAAATGTTTTACGTTTTCAAAGTTAATTAGATGTGCACAGCCTTTTACATTTTTATCTATTTGGGAAAATGGCTTCTCTTGGGCTTGTTTGCACTCAACCCCCATCATTTAAATCTTTTCAGGTTAATTCAATTGCGGGTTTCCCTTTAAATCCAGGGAAGGGGAAAGCGGGAAAAGGGAAACTCCTAGAAAAGGTAACAGGTTTAGTGAAAGGGACCCCACCTCTCGGGGAAAACCCCTTGACGTGTTGGGGGGTGATTAAAAAAATCTTTGGTCAAATACTGAAAATAAGAGCCCCGGGTTTTTTCATATTTTCACCTTTTCTGTAAACCCATTTCCAAAATTTTTCCTAAAAACTTGGGTTTTAATTAGTTTTTAGTGTCCCACTGTTTTTATGAATTAGATGAAAGGTAAATTCCCCTTTCAGTGTGAAACCTATGCTTCTTTTCAAAGTAATATTAATGTCCCCACCCTTTTACTTTTTGGGGTTTTTTTTTGGGGAGTTTGGCAACCCTCATTGGCTTGCTGCACCCCAACCACCTCTTTTAAAACCTGTAAGGGTTTAAATTTCAATTGCAGGTTCCAATCACCCGGGGGGGGAAGTGGAAAGTCGGGAAGGGGCCCCCAAAGCAAGGAAAAACATGTTTTGTGTGGGGATTCCACCTTTTTGGGAACCCCTTGATTTTTGGGGAAGGTGAGTTTAAATACAATTTTTTTATCAAATATTTAAAACAAAGAGCCCCGGTTTTTTCATTTTTTTCCTTTTAAGCTGAAAAGCTTTTCCCTTTAAAAACCTTTTAAAATTTGAGGTTTTACTTAGTTTTTGGGGGCCCAAATTTTTTTTAAAATGTATTAGATGTATGCATTGCCTTTCATTGTGCCCCTTTGGGCTTTACGTTTTCAAAGTATATTTAATGTGCACAGCCTTTTACTTTTTGGGCATGCTCCCAAACATGGCGAACGTGTTAAAATCGGTTGAAAAAAGGGTTTTTCCAAAAATTTTTCCACCGATCTTCAGAAGTTTCCCTGAAAAGGGTCGGGAAAAACTGTGCTTTGAAATTCACCCCATTCCTGCAAACCCAAAGTAAAAACCCCCCCCCATTTGCAGGGGCCCAGAAGGGCCCTCCCCCAACAAACTCGGGAAAAGGGCGATTTTTTAAACCCTTGGAATTCCAGCCTCACATGTGGGGCCCGACTGTATAAAAAGAAAAGGCCATTTAAGTTTTTTTGGATGTCCGGGCGGACAAAGTATTTCCCGGGTGAAAAATTTGATGTAACCAGTGGCAGCTCATCGTGACACCTGCCTTTTTGTGGGGCCATTCGGGGAAGGCCACGTTATTTTGTCATCCCAGATAAGGGGAATGAAAAACCGTCTTTCCCCACTGCTTCATGCCCCCGGGAACAGGCTGCGGAAAAATCTTTTGGGGAAAGGGATGGAAAATTTTGGCCCCGACTCCCATTTTCCGGCCCCCCAATAAAGTCCCGGGGGGGAAAAACGGAATAAAAGGGGGGAGGGGAGGGGGGCCCAACTGGAGCAAAATTTTTTGGGTCAGTGAAATGAGGGGAAAATTTTCTCCCCAGGTGAAAAAAGGGAGGGGGACCAGGAGCATTTGGGGGAAAGGTAGTTTGGAATGGGGAAGACGAGGCAAAGGACCCAGAAAAGGCACCGGGGAAAGTATACAGGGGAGATGGAGGCCGGGAGCCCCCCCTGAGTCCCCCTTGTGAGTGGCCCACCATGCTGATTTGCCTGGCTATTTTCCCAGCCCGAATATCCACCACCCCGGAAAGGGGGTTGATTTCCCGGGCTTTTCCACCCTTTTGGCCCCCTCGGTCCCCCGGGCCCAAAAAGGGGAAAGCCCTTTTTCCCACTCCAAAGGGGGGAGGCAAACTCAAAAAAAATGGGGGGAAAAATCCTCCATAGCAGTTCCCCCGCTCCCCTATGTGGGGGCATCTCCCCCCCTCTGAGGGGGTTTCTGCCCAGGGGGTTCTTCAACGCCCCTTTTACACTCCCAAACGGCTTTTGGGGGGAAGAGAGGGGGGGGAAGCAGTACCCTCCTTTCAGCAGCAACCTAATTTCTGGAGTCACTAAATGAGCAGTTTCCCTTTTCCCCCCCCGCCTAGGGGAGGGGGGCCCCCAGTCACCACAGCGGCGCAGGCCCCGGGAAACATCCCTAAACCCAAAAAAGGTGGTGGCCTATTTGGGGAACGCACCTGCCACCCCCGGGTTGGGAAATCCGCCTGACTTTTTGGCAACCCAAATTGGATGGGGTGGTCACAAGTTGCCGGGGTTTGAAAAGGGGAAAAACTTGCTGCCCCCGGCCCAGTAGTGGGGCACCCAAGGGCAAAGGTGTTCTTGCGGGGGGTGCCACCCGTTCCCCAAAAGGAAAACCCGTTTGCCCCAGGGGAAATGTGGAACAAAGACCTTTGAAAAGTTTAAATCGGGCGGGGATCGGCTAGATTTCCACACCCCCAAGCCTTAGGCGTCAGCCATGACGCCCACCAAAACTTTGAAAAATTGATTTTCTGGATTCAAACAACCTCCCTCACCCATTATTTTTGATCCCCGCCACCCGTTGTTGCCACCATATGCTGATAGTTTCTCCATCTGCCACCAACCATCTTTACCAGGGACTGGTATTGCCACCCACCTCCACACTGTGTCATTTTGCCACTCTATGACCTCATGCTGCTGCTGCTGTTGCTGGTGCCGTGACATCCACACTGTGTCATTGTGCCACTCTCTGACCTCATTCTGCTGCTGCTGTTGTTACTCCTGCCGTCACCTCCACACTCTGTCATTGTGCCACTCTGTGGCCTACTCCTGTTTTTGCCACCTCCAGAATGTCATTGTGCCACTGTCTGACCTCATGCTGCTGCTGTGGCTGCTGCCGTGACCTACACACTGTGTCATTGTGCCACTCTCTGACCTCATGCTGTTGATGTGTCATTGTGCCACTCTGTGGACTACTCCTGTTTTTGCCACCTCCAGAATGTCATTGTGCCACTGTCTGACTTCATGCTGCTGATGTGGCTGCTGCCGTAACCTCCACACTGTGTCATTGTGCCACTCTGTGGCCTACTCCTGTTTTTGCCACCTCCAGAATGTCATTGTGCCACTGTCTGACCTCATGCTGCTGTGGCTGCTGCGGTCACCTCCACACTCTGTCATTGTGCCACTGTCTTACCTCATGCTGCCGATGTGGCTGCTGCCGTAACCTCCACACTTTGTCATTGTGCCACTCTGTGGCCTACTCCTGTTTTTGCCACCTCCAGAATGTCATTGTGCCACTGTCTGACCTCATGCTGCTGTGGCTGCTGCGGTCACCTCCACATTCTGTCATTGTGCCACTGTCTGACCTCATGCTGCTGCTGTGGCTGCTGCCGTTACCTACACACTGTGTCATTGTGCCACTCTGTGGCCTACTCCTGTTTTTGCCACCTCCAGAATGTCATTGTGCCACTGTCTGACCTCATGCTGCTGTGGCTGCTGCGGTCACCTCCACACTCTGTCATTGTGCCACTGTCTGACCTCATGCTGCTTCTGTGGCTGCTGCCGTGACCTACACACTGTGTCATTGTGCCACTCTGTGGCCTACTCCTGTTTTTGCCACCTCCAGAATGTCATTGTGCCACTGTCTGACCTCATGCTGCTGCTGTGGCTGCTGCCGTGACCTACACACTGTGTCATTGTGCCACTCTGTGGCCTACTCCTGTTTTTGCCACCTCCAGAATATCATTGTGCCACGGCATGAACACCTGCTGGTGCTGTGGCTGCTGCCGTGCCCTCCACACTTTGTTATTGTGCCGCTCTGTGGCCTAGACCTGTTTTTGCCACCTCCAGAATGTCATTGTGCCACTCTCTAACCTCATGCTGCTGTGGCTGCTGCCGTTACCTCCACACTCTGTCACTGATGTTGCCACCTGAGCCCTCAGCTTGTTTTTTTTCAGCTTTCGCTGCCAGGACTTTATCAGGCTACATTCCCCGCTTCATTTTTTTTGGCCATTTTTGCCCTCTTAAGTGCCCAGGGAACTTTATAGTGAACGATTCTAAGA
Source organism: Phyllomedusa bahiana (assembly GCA_025379985.1). Classification (NCBI taxonomy): domain Eukaryota; kingdom Metazoa; phylum Chordata; class Amphibia; order Anura; family Hylidae; genus Phyllomedusa; species Phyllomedusa bahiana. Next base: position 4,933 of record JAODAL010056687.1, on the reverse strand, counting down.
GCGGCGGCAGTCATATGCGTGTCATACTAAAACACAACATTGTATGAAGACCAATCCAAGCTCCCTCTGCATATTTAAGCATGGCACAACATTCTACAGCACCCTACAGGCTCTGTGCATCCTGGAAATAGTTGTATTTTAACACGATTCGTCCCGAAGTAATTCGGACCAAAACGAATTTTGTCGGAAAATTTGGCAAAGTCACCGAATCAAATTTTTGAGAAATTCGCCCATCTCTATTCTGCGCTCTTGGCATGTCGGCTATCACAGATAGCTGGGATCTCCTCTGAAAAGGGAGGGACAGTTTAACATCATCCCTGCCTTTTCGATGGCTGCTTATATAATGCTTAATGAATGCTTAATGAGTGCTACCAGCTTCCTACTTTCCGGCCGGTGGTCATGTGACTACCTGAGCTGCTGCATCTTAATAGATCCAGATTAGCTCTTAACTACAGGGAATATCTTTCTCCTGGATTTCTTCTAAAATTTGGGCTGATACTTCAGACCAGTTAACTGGAAAACATAAAAAAGTAATGTAAAAATGATCCCAAAGGTGTTTTTGGACATTATGGGGGGCACAATATGTAAAATAAAATAAAACAACACAGGGACAGGTAAAATAAAATTTTATTAAAATGTATATCTCAAACTGCAACTTTTAGACCCTCCCCCAGTGGCCCTATTTATCTATATCACATATACATAAATGTCTGCTATAGCAGCACTTTTGGAGTAAAAAAAAAAAAATTGACATAAAAATGTCTAACATATCACGGACAAAAAGCGAGAAAAACTAGTAGAATAACCAATTGCAAAAAAGTACTATAGCATTCAATGCTTAGTGTACAGAAAAGAAAAATGTGCCTGTCAGGTAGAGGGGTAAATGGCCCAGTCAGGTACTATGTAAGTTTTTAATGAGTTGAATATATATTTTTGTTTGTGAACAATATTTTGACCTGCTTCTTGGAAATAGCAGATCTCACAATATTATTGTAAACCTTTGGTTTACAGACTTTTTACTTTAGGATACAAAACATATAATGTATTTGTTGTCCTCTAACGTAAAGCTGTAGTTTAAATGCCCATTCATTAATGATGCTGTCCCAGTAAGGGCTTGATAATGTTTTGGGGCAGCTTTGCTGCATCTGGCACAGAGTGTCTTGAATCGGTGAAGGGTATAACAAAATGTCAAGTCAATGGATTCTGGAGTAAAATATGCTGCACAGTGTCAGAAAGATCTGTCTCAGTTGCAGGTCATGGGTCCTCCAGCAGGATATTAACCCAAAACACACAGCTATTTGAACTCGAAAAAGAAAACAGGCAGGGATGTCCCCTCTCATCCCTTCTGTTTGACCCAGCTCTGGAACCATTAGCGAGATTCCTGGAGGATTCAAAGTTATATGCAGGAATTGAGGTGGGATATAAGGAAGTAAAGATAGCAATGTTTGCTGGCGACGTAATTCTTTTTCTTTCAAACCTGCAGACACATTTACAGGGAATTTTTGAAATCCTAGAATAGTTTGGTAGCTTTGCAGGATCCAGGATCAATGTTTAGAAATGTGAAGTGCTGGAGTTAGGTATTAGACTCTCACCCGCTATTTGGGAATTGTAACGGTCTGGTAGTGGATCCGCTGGACCACCGTACGCCGCAAAGCAGGATGGACTTGCTGTGGCGGGAATCTACCAGGTCGCTTCCACTGGCGGGACTTGCTTGTGGTGGCGGCCAAGGGTAGGCAAGGTACAGATACATCAGGCAGGCTCGTAGTCGGGGACAGGCAGGAAGGTCTGGGCTGGAGGCAGAGATTCGTGGTCAGTAAACGTAGGCAAGCGGTTCGGTACACGGTAGACAAGACAAGACTTCTGGAACGCTGTCCCGATAGGCTAGGAGCATAAAGATCCGGCAAGGCTGCCAGGAAGAGGCCGGCTTTAAATAGGGGCAGTGTCCGGTAATGGCCAATTACCGGTGCACTGTCCCTTTAAATTTCACATTACCGGCGCTTGCGCGCCCTAGGGAGTGGGGCCGCGTGCACCGCGGGACAGAGACAGACAGATCAGGAGCATGGCCGGGTGAGTGGGCTTGAGCGCCGGCAGGCGGGCGAGCGGACCCCCGACCCGACGTGAGGGACGGGGCGCCGCTTGGCATAGGGGCACGGATGCGCCAGCGACCCAGGACGACGGTCGCAGGGGCATCAGTGACAGTACCCCCCCCCCCCTTTGGACTCCCCCTCTTTCTGGAGTGGAGGAATTTCTGGATGATGCTGCGGGCCTGGATGTTCTCCTCCGGCTCCCAAGACCTTTCCTCGGGGCCGAACCCCTTCCAGTCAACGAGTAAATATCGCTTCCCTCTAGTACTCCTCTTACCCAAGATTTCCTTGACATCATCGACATTGGAGGCATCAGCCACAGACGGAGGAGGGACAGCCTTCTGAGAGAAACTATTATGAACCAGGGGTTTTAGTAGTGAGACATGAAAGGAATTCGGGATACGCATGGTAGGAAGGAGCCGGAGTTTATAGGCCACCGGGTTTATGCGCTTAAGGACCTCGAAGGGTCCTACAAAGCGGGGTCCCAGTTTGTAGGTTGGGATTTTGAGGCGGACATATCTGGCCGAGAGCCACACCTTGTCACCCGGGGAGAAGAGAGTAGGAGGGCTTCTTCTTCTATCTGCTTGCGCCTTCATGTGCCCTGACGCACGAAGCAGGGATTGGCGGGTCAGGGACCAAATGGTCTTCATGTCCTGGGCCAGTGCGTCCGCCGTCGGGACCTCGGATGGAGATGCCAGAGGGAGAGGGGGGTGGGATGTAGACCGTATACGATGTAGAAGGGAAAAGCCTCCGCGGACTCCGAGTCTAGGGAATTGTAAGAGAATTCCTCCAATGGCAGCAAGTTGGATCAGTCATCTTGGCGTGCAGGCAAAGGGGGTTTGGGGTAACCCCCCAAAACCCTGGTTGCCCCTCTCCCCCTGGCTTCGTCTGGGGTGTAAGCAGAAGGAAGTCGAGCTTCCCCTGGGGTTGGGACACGACCCCGCCAAAATTGGGAAAAACAAACTGGACCCCCGACCCGGCGATTTGTAAAGGGGCCCGTGCAGACGAAAAACTGAAAAAAAAAATAGCTCAGCCGGGGGGGGGAGATGGCAGGCCAGGAAAAGGAAAAAAAAATGCGCCTTTTGGAAAACCCGATCTGTGATCACCCAGACAATGGTGTTGCCAGCCGAAGAATGGAGATCGGTTACAAAGTCCATAGAAATGTGGGACCAAGGATGAGTAGGGATTAGTGATGAGCGATTCTTTGGGACTATCGTCAGGGTCGTAGTCGATATGTCAATTATAGGTTGAGCGATTATTATGAAAAAGTAAAAATCGGCACAGTTTTTATGTTGATAAAAATTTTTAGATCTGCGAAATTTAGGTTAAAATCTGGCTCATTATTAATATTGCGCCATTTTCCCGCTTCTGTCATTTTGGCGCCAGCAAATCACCCACAGAATGAGAGGGGAGATGTGTGTGCGACGTCATGACTGGGATGTTTTGGGTTTGCGATTGGGGGGAAAAACCCCCATGACCTCGTTTTACTAAAAGCCTTCCTGCATGTCAGTGTCCTCGCGCCAGAGCAAAAAGGGACTGCGCTGTCCAAAAAGTCAGCGAAATTTTTTATTTCTTCACAGGGGGAAACCCTTACTGTTAGCTGTGATCCTTACAACTTAGTTAGTGAGATTGGAAGATTTTATGTAGTTGGTAAAAATTTTAAAGGAGCATCTACCGCTGTAAAGTCACGGCGGGAAGCGGGGGGGGGGGGGGGGGGGCGAACAAGACAAGCTCTATAAGGAATATGGATTAGTTCACCAAGACTTAGTGTAGCATTCCTGCAATAGCTTTATTTTAACTTTTTTCTTTTAAAATATTCCTGGATATTTGGGCAGCCTGAATTATATTAGGTACACATCTTTTCTTTGTAAAATGCAGGTCTCTTTTTTGGTTCAAAACTACTCTTTTTTTTTCAGTATACATTTGATAGGTGTTTTTTTTAATTTTGCCCATTCCAGCTTTGTTGATATAGCCCCTTGCGTTGAATTAGAAAACAGCAATTTTGTATCGCAAGGTTGTAGGTTTCAAAAATACCTTTTATTATCCGAAAACTTTCAGATAGTGTTTTTTCACTTTGGCGCAGTAAGCTTTGTTCTGAGGCACCCTTTCACTTAAAAGTGAAACAGCAATTTTGTTTGTCACCCCAGGTGAAGTGATAGGTGCCAAAAAAAATTTTATTTTCCGAATACATTACAGATATGTGTTTTTTCACTTTTGGGGCACTACGCTTTGTTTTATTGGGGACCCTTTCGTTAAAAATGAATACAGCAATTTTGTGTCACCCCGGTGAATTGAAGGGGCCAAAAATACCTTTTATTATCCAATCATTTCAGAACGTGTTTTTTTATTTGGCACAGGCCAGCTTTGTTTTTAAAAGCTACTTTGCAGTTAAATGTGAATTTCGAAATTTTTTAGTCCCACAGGTGAAATTTAAAGGTGCAAAAAACCCCTTTTATTATCCGAAACATTTCAGATACGTGTTTTTTTCTTTGGCCACTAAGCTTTGTTTATTGAGGCACCTTGCACTAAATGTGAAAACAGCAATTTTTTAGTCACCACAGGGAATTAAAAGGGGCCCAAAATACCTTTTATTATCGAATACATTTCAGATAGTGTTTTTTTTTTGGTGCAGGCCAGCTTGTTTGATAGAGCTACTTTGCAGTTAAATGTGAATACAGAAATTTTTTTTACCCCACAAGTGAATTGAAAGGTGCCAAAAATACCTTTTATTTTCCCAAAAATTTTAGAATGTGTTTTTTTTTACTTTGGCGCATAAGTTTGTTCATTGAGGCACCTTGGCTTAAATTGAATACAGCAAATTTTTAGTACCCCAGGTGAATTGAAAGGTG
>JAODAL010056686.1:0-23137 GCA_025379985.1 Phyllomedusa bahiana | reverse complement strand
TAAAAATTTTTAAAATAAAATTTTGAAAACCATCAAATCCCATTCCCCCTGGGGAATTTTGGCTAACTCATAAGGCTTTTTAATTACAAAATCAAAAAATACAACAAAATTTCAAAAATAATTACCCACTAAAAACCAAGATAGAAAAGCGAAATGCAAACTGCAGGGGCATTCCCGGGTCCCCAGCGCCCCATCCCAGCCCTGCTTACTTACTTGGCCGCGCCCCGCCGAACCTCCTGCCCCCGGGCCGCGCCCTCCCTGCCTCCTGGGTGCGCGTGCCCGGTTCTTTTAAATTTAAAGGGCCAGGCACTGGAATTTGGGATATGCCGGTCGGCCCCTTTTTTTAACCCTGCCCTTTTCCCTGACAGGTTGCCGGATCTTTAGTGCCTTACCGCCTACGAGAAAGCTTTCCTTGATCGTCCGATTGTCGGGTAGTGTTCTGTTTAATGAAAACTTGCCGGGGTATGGAGGGTATAAGTTTTCAAGATTTTTTTCAGGGGGAAATAGTCAGCAGTGTGCCTTGTACTCACGCTTTAAAAGTAAAAGGCCAATACATTTTAAACCCCCCCAACTTTTTAAGGCCCCAAATTAGAAAAAAAATCCCTCTATAAAAAATTTTGTTAATAAATTTTACACACAGGTTTTTAATTAAAAACAAAAATTTTTTCTACAATTTTTAAATTTTGAAATTTTTTCAAAAAAATTTTTTACAAAAACACCTTAAATAAATTTTCATAAAAACTCAATCCATTGGATTAAAGGTTTCAAAATTATTTCCCACTAAAACATCAGATTTCAAACATGGGGGGGCTTTCAGGAAGGGCAAAAATGCGCGGCGGTAAAGGGTTGTTACCGGGGTTTTGTCTTTTTTCGGTCCTTTTTGGCAGTTAAAAGCCCGCAAAACGCGCATGTTTTTTTTATTTGGACCTTTTATCCGTCCCGCGTCCAGCCCGCTCGCCGCGCCAATTCCTGCAGTGTCACTGTGCTTTTGAAACCGCTTTCAGGATGCAAAGCGCACTGATACTACCAGGGGTGGAGCGCTTTTGGCAGGGGCCAAAACACTCCAAAAAAACTCCCCTGGGCTTCACTTGCGTAAACCCCAATAAGAATTGACAATCAAATCTTAAAGCTCATTGCGAAAAGCGTGCATTGCAGGAGACCCTCAAAAGTGCATCGCTAACTCCTGTGGGAACAGCGATGCTCTTTTGCCAACAACTCAATGTTAATCACATTTCAACAGACAATTGTTAGAATCCTTTTGCGTGAATCCGTAAAACGGATCAAAAAACGTCGGTGTGAACAACCCCTAAGGTTTAAGAAGTGGTATACCTTAAAAGTCCTTTCACCATATAGTCCTAAGTCCTATTATTATAACTTTTAGGTATAGAAACACAGAGTAAATTCTCTAGAATATACAATTTTCACATTGTGGCAATATTTCTGAACAATGTAATATCTATAATTGATGTTTATAAAATGAAAACTTAATAATTTTGGATGATACTTAAAGTAATATTTATCTACTAGGAATTGACAGAAATGTACTGTAGATGTGACTGTTTTAAAAAAATTTTTGAAAAAACATGAGATTGACGTGCTAAGTAAACATTATGCATTTGGGTGTATACTCTTTGAACTACAAATTATTATCAACATAACACAATAAAATTGAATTTATTGATGCACACGAAAAAAAAAAGAAACAGCAAGTTGGTGCAAAGGAAATACTAAGCTTTGCTGCCTTTGTACATTTTGGCATAGTGCAGTATTATTTTGCCAGTATTAGTGATGTTTAGCACAATCCCAAGCTGTGTGAATACTTGTAGACATTTATTCGCCATTAGCCTCATTAGCATTGCTGTGAAAAATGAACATCTTCAAGCAGAAGATTATTTGCCATTATGTAATCCAAGCTATAACATAATGCAACTTTATGACAGTCATTTTTTGACATTGAGTTGTCACATGTAGCATTTTTTTCTTCAGCATTTAAGTAGTCCTATAACCCTAAATGGAGCTATCCGATATAAAAAAAATAATACAAAAAATCCCTGTCATAAACGGATGAAGATTGACTTCTATCAACAACTAAATAAAAAAAAAACAAAATATAAAAATAGAGAAATAAGGTTAAGCAGCATTCCATGATTTATACAAGAAAACCATCAGAATTAACCCCATTCCAATACCATAAATATAAAACAATCAATTAGGATTATATCAGGATGATAGGGAAAAGAAGCTGAGCTCTGTAATATATAGGTTATATAATTTGAAGACAGAAGCCCAGACTTCAGCTCCGAGACAAATTACCCTCTCCAGTAGGAGGCAATATAGAGCCCGGCGGTTAATAATAGCAATCACCACCTCCATGGATAGTAGATTTGTGAGTGGTTTATTATCAGTATCTATTTCATTTCTGCAATCACCCTTGTATAGTATTTGTGGCTTTTTCTGCATACTGGTAATGAACTGGTTTATTATCCAAATGTATATTTTATTTACTTAGTCAAGTTTTGGAACACACTCACGTGTCCAACTGTCCAATAATTAATCTGGGCCCAGTTAAGTAACGGCAAAACACCCCAGAAGCCTTGTTAGGCTTCCGGCTGTCCATGAAAATCCATACAGAGCCCACGAACGTCTGATCCACGATGACTCCAAAGTGGAAAGAGGGAGCCTCCCTACCTTTGTCATTTCCTAATAGCTACCAGGATCGCAAATGATAGCGGTCAGCTAAAGGATTCATCAGCCCGCAGACATAGCTCCACGGAAGCAGTATGGACCTATTTAGGCATACGTGCGAGCCCGCATGATAGCCACGCACGAAGTCCTGTGGCATACCTTTATGTCCATTTGCCGGGAAGTACTTTCCCGCACAATGTACAGTACCTCCATTGTCTGAACAGGTTTAAAATAAAGAAAAAAACACACTCGGGGTTTCCATAAGGGTACTAGTATATTTAAAACAAATGAATATTACTAGGAGAGGAAAAAAACAGATAATGCCATCCAGTAAAAAAAGTAAAATAAAAAAATACAATTATCTTAGACATGAGGATTAGAAAAGTACAAATAAAGCACAAAGACAATGCCAATGCTTTACATGTGTCAGGCCTATGGACCCTTGATCACAGCATACAACGGATAAAAAAACATCACCATAGTCTAGAGAACAAATGAAAGGCAGCCTGTCACTTGAAAACAAAACTCACCTTGTCACACTGGAATAAGGTATAACCCCATATAAGTCAAAAAGAAAAAAAACAAAAAAACTTTTTTCTCCCCCCTTCTCTATCTAAAAGTGGATCAAAGTACCACATACACAGAACCAAAAAAGTAGACTCAAACTGGAAACCTAATAAAAAATATATTTAATCATTCTATAATTCATACTGCTGGAAATCGTGTTATTTTAAAGTTTTTGCCACGATCTAATGTTTGATGTGGATACACCCGAAATGAGTATTTAATCACTTCAAAAATATATGTTCATAAAAAAAAGTGAAGCCGTGAATAAACAGTCAGACTAAAGATGACTATAGATGGCGAATTCGAATTTCTAACTAAGGTGGGAATTCGTTAGAAATTCAGGAAACTTCGTTCGGACAAAGTCTAACTTTGGGGTACTTTCGTGTTACGAAGTGTTGCTTTGATGATATAATGGCTGCTACACATGGCGCAACATGGGGCAAAGCACTCAGGGACGAATAACGGCATAGCCTGCATTATCATGTGAATAGGTGAAGCAATCAGAGACCGGAGTGATCCTTCTTGTGACGTAACCGCACTATATAGATCCTTGCGGCGCGACGCCGTGAGCACACCACCTCTCACTGTTCTCATCAGGGAAGGTGCGCCGCGGCAGAAAGCACTTACTGAAGAATTGATTTTTAAATAGCATATTCTGAGTGGAGACTCACAGCTTGTCCTACAGAGATTGTACTCTTAAATGTTCAAATTCTAAATTTATTTGGGGAATTGTCTCTGAAATCCATTGTTCTTCCACAGCACAGCATATACAATCAAAATATCCAAGTGTGAACTAATCCAGTTCCTTGGTATAATTCCTTTAAGAAACAGCGTTTTTTACAATACAAATCACCCCTTCATGTTTTGGCTTCTGCAATTCTAATGCGCAATTTACAGTCCCTGGGTTAATTAAACGTTGTTTTGTAGCTGTTTTCTTACCCCTGAATACTTCTTTTTCAACCCCAAAAAATATAGAATTTTTCCTGTAGCCTAATCCCAAGCAAAGGTTAATTACAACTGTATCTCTTGTTGTGTGGCATAGAAAACACGCAATTGTAACACGCTACAAGCTACTATTTGTGCGGCTAATTCATTTGGCCAATTTAAACATCCAGGGGTTAATTAAGACGTTTTATTTTCTGGTGTGCTGACAAAAATAAACCGTCAGATATTCAACGCCAAAATAGAATACATATTTCCTTTACCTAATTCACAAGCAAAGGTTATAATTACAACTGTATCTCTCTGTTGTGTGGCGTAAAAACCACGCAATAGTACCACGCTACAATGCTACAATTTTGTGCGGAGCACAATCTTTGCGCAATTTACATTCCAGGGGTTAATTAGGTCGTTGTTTTGCTGTGAGCTGACAAAAATAAACGTCTTTTTCAACGCCAAAATAAATACATTTTCCTGTAGCCTAAATTCATTCCGCAGGTCAATTAAGCCTGTTGTGCTTTTACATTTATTAAACACACAGTGTTTTTTAACGACACAAACAATAAAATTATTCCTGGCCATTTGTGGAGCGCAATTTTTATCCAAGGGTTACCCAAGCATGTTACTGGGTTCAGTTGTGAGTCAAAAACATGGGTGTAATATTTATCATATACAGATATCAACATCAAACATTGTCCTGTAACATTTTAGAACAAACATTATGTTCATACAAGAGTGGCATGCTCTGCACCTTCGAGTGGCAGAGACAGAAAATCCTGGATAACAGGCCCAGGACTCAGCAACAGCAAGGGGACGTCGCAGCAGGGGTCACTCAGTGAGGCCACACAACAGGTCCGCTGTCATCAGCGGCCGTGTGGTTTGTTCAGCAACCCAAGGGTTTCTTGACTGGTGTCATGTTCACCCCACATCACCCAGATGACATCCTTGACAACCCCATCCAAGAGTTCGGTGGTAACGTCAGACACATACCCTTAGTTGTCAATTGGCCCGTGATCGGTCCAGCGTCCCCCCTTGTCACAGCCCTCCTCTGTCCCGATCCTTTCCCTCATCCAGTAGATCAAATCAATGTTGTCTGGCTCCAGCGCCACTATATAGCGATGGATAACCAATTTTGAGGAGGGCATCACAGCTACATAGGAAGCGAAGAAATTGGGCCACAAAACGCCTGCTACTTGCAGTATGCGCAAAAGTATAGATGTTAGATTGCATGGGAGGTCAAGTTGTGAAGGTCATCCTCTGCATACCAAGACCGGTGATTAGGACATCATGACGATGAAAGCACAAATAGAAGATGATTGTAGCCGACACGCACTTTGTGGACCAGGTGAGGCAAGGGTATCAACATCGTCAGGAGAAACGGATCGTCTCTTGCGCGACAGGCAGCAGCGCAGCCAGCCAAGTGGGCGTTGGCCTAGTAGGTCAGCAGGATATCATCCGTGTAGAGGTCGGAGCCAAGCGGCCACGGGGTAAAAAACCGCGCTACGCATGTCCAAAAAGAAGCAGCACAGTGCTCAGGAGGCAGCGAGCGGCGGCAGTATCACTCATTCGTAGCGTTTGCGGTAAAATCCGATACACGTCGTGGGGCAGTACATTGCTAAGACACCGAGGAGCCTAATATTGGGTAATATGTATCAATCTGTGGGCAGAAAGTAAAGCGGGCCAGGGAATCACGTTGGCAACCACGGCCCTGCTTCAACACATGCAGCGACACCATCCCGTTGGCCTGAGAGAAACCGTGTCTCAGATTTGGTTGTTCCATCCAGCCACCTGCATCAACAGCAGAACCAGCAGCGCCCAGTGGCACGCATGCAATAGCCTCCAGTCAACGCTCCACCACCTCAGCAGAAGGGATCTGTTTCTCTTTACATCATCTCCCGGCCGATGCTCCTGCTCCTCGCTACTCATGGCGCCAGCAAGTCATTCTGCGAGCGATTGCAAAGAGACAACAAAAGTGTCCAACCATCCTCAGTGTCAGCAAACTGAACCGGCACCTGTCCAAGTTGTTGGTACTTGTGCATTCCCTCCCTTTCCAAATGGTGGACTCCTGCACCTATCATAGAACTAATGGCCAGTGCCGAGCCGATAAGAGAGGTTCCAATCCTGTAATTTCTAATTCCAAGAAAGGCAGTAACCAAGCACTTCATAAATATGAGAACAGAAGGTGGTCATCCCATGAGCTTACTGTTAGTTCCAAGGTTGGACGGCAGCGGGACGACTTGGATTTTAACTAACGGTCAGGGCCAGTACAATGTTCCTTTACGGCCCACTGTGTGAATGTTCTAGTCCAGCCCAGGCACACCAACAACTTGACAAGGAACCCGCTTTCTCCTCCACGAGTCAATCCTGCTGCACCTGCGCCAATGTCCGCCTCCTCCTCCACCACCACCACCTGATCTCAGCCTCCACAAGTACTGCTCAACATACCACATGTGTAGGGCCACAGCGGTGTCACGCAGTATCTACACCCTGGCTTGCCTCTCGAACGAAGTCACACAGGGTAGTAACTTCCTCCCAGCGTCATTAAGCCAGAAATCGATGAGAGGCTTCGCTCCGCGCCAACTTGCATAATCGGAAAAACCATGGTGACGTACAAAGGGACGAACATGTTGTCCGCGCAGCACCGAGGAGGGATGGACCATGCGCCCTGCATGTCGCACGTGGTCTTTCAATCTGTTGTGAAAATGTACCTGAAGTCTTCCACCGATCTCAGAAAATTCTTGAAAATGGCCATGAACAGTTTCATGCACTTTATCCATAACGTACAAAGCCAGATACACCCTCGTCGAGTTGCAGCTGCAGAACGGCTCCCCCAACACAACTCTGAATAAGCGATGATATCCCCACACTGGAATTCCAGCCTGCACATGTTGGACCGACCTGTATTACAGAGAAAGTGACCATTAACGTATTATTTTTGATTATCATGCAGACAGATTACACCCCAGTGTAACTTTGATGTCAGCCAGTGGCAGCTACTGCGTGACACCTGCCGTAAGTTGATGGGCCCATTCGAGAGGCAAACGTTTATTTGTCAGTCGCCAGGACTACGGATGAATAACGTCATTCCCTGCTTCATGTCCTGGAACAGATTCTAGAAAAATCTGTCTATGGTATCGGGGACTGGAGGATGTGGCGACTACTCTCGTGTCCACATGAGTCCTGTGGGACTGAAAATGGAGTAGGAGGAGGAGGACATTGGAGCAGAATCATAGTCTGTGAAATGAGTGGATTTTCTACCCATGAGACAAGATAGAGGAGCAGGAGCAGCTGGAGGAGGTGGATGGATATGAGGAAGATTAGGCAGATGAACGCCCCAAGCACCTTGGCAGTATACAGTGGTAAATGGAGGCAGGGATCCCCTCGGATTCACTTGTGCAGATGGCCCGCAGCATGCTTATATGCCTGGAGCAAGGAACAGCCTAATAGTCCAGCATCCCGGCAGATGGAATGACTTCTGGCTCTCCAGCCTAATGGACCCTCGCTAACCCTGACCCAAATATGGTAGCCTTTAATTTCCCAGCTATAGAGAGGGAAAAGGACAAACTCAAATACTATAGGGAAATCCTCCGTACTCAGTTGGCCGCTGCCTATTTTGCTGCCATCTTCCTCGCCCTCTGACATGTCTTACCTGTGGGTTCTCATCGCTCACGTACTACTGCCGCGCTGCTGGGGACGGTTGAGGGGGTGGGAGCAATACCATCTCCATCAGTTAATAACCTAAGTCAGTAGTCACTGAATAGCACTTCCTTCACCTTCCTAGTGAGAGGTCAGACGCCAGCAACAGTCAGCAGACCTGGAGCAGTCCCTGAACCAACAAGTTTTGGTTGCCCAACTTGGACAGCACTTCTGCCCACCGTCAGTTAGAAGACCGCTGGACTAAAGGGCAGCCAAACTGGATGTGAGTGCCGCAACTTGCCCGTTTTTGCAGTGGAGAAGCTGACCTGCCTCTGCCCGAGAAGTTTTGGCAACAGATCGTGTGTTCAGTGCGGCGGGGGCCATCGTTACCCAAGGAGAACCCGCTTGTCCCCTGGAAATGTGGAACTACTTAACCTAAGACAAGATGAAACAGGCGTGGATCTCCAGGAAATCCACCACCCAAAGCCTAATGGCGTCAAAAAAAGTCCAGGGTTCAAACTACATGCATCATCCACTAAACTGATGCCGCCACTCAACACTGATGCCAAACATCTGCTGACATTTCACCATCCTGCCTACCACCATCTTTACCAGGGACTGTTGTATGGCCACCCACCTCAACACTCTTTCATTGTGCCACCTATGACCTTATGCTGCACTGCTGGAAGCTGTTTGCCGAGACATCCACACTTGGGTTGTGTCCATTGTGCCACTGATCTGAACCTCAGCTGCTGCTGTGGCTGCTGCCAGTCCTCCCACTGTGTCATTGTGCCACTGCCTGACCTTATACAGCTGCCCCGCCGTGACCTCCACACTGTGTGATTGTGCCCACTCTGTGGCCTAATACTGTGGTTTTGCCACCGTCCAAAAGTACCCATTGTGCCACTGCCATACCTCATGCTGCAGCTGTGTGACCCTCCACACTGTGTGATTGAGCCACTCTTGGCCTAAATACACTTTGCCCCTCCAGATGTCATTGTGGCCACTGCCTCCTCATGCTCTGCCCGCCATGACCTCCGCTCTCCAGTCCATAGTCCATTCTGTGGCCATCTCGTGTTATTGCCCCACCTCAGAATGTCATAGTTCCACAGGCCTTACCTCTGCAGCTTGGCAGCCGCCGTCACCTCCACACTCCTGTCACTAATGTTGCCACCAAATAGCTCTCAGTTTTGCTTTTTCTCCCAGCTTTCGTCTGCATGACTTTTAAGAATCATTGCTACAATCCCGCTCAGATATTTTTGTGTCAGTTTGCCCTCTTAAGTGCCCAGGGAAATTTTATAGTGAAAGCGATAACTAAAAGCGGCGCAGCATCTGATGTCATACAAAAAGCACAACATTGTAAGAAGACCAAACCAAGCTCCCTCTGCATATTTAAGTCATGGCACAGTACGTACTACAGCACCCAGCACAGGCTCTGTGCAGCCTGGAAATATCTGTCTATTTTTAACGACTCGATTCGTGCCGAAGTAATTCGGCACGAAACTAATTTTGTTGGAAAATTCGTCGAAGTGACCGAATCGAATTTTTGAGAAATTCGCCCATCTCTAAAGATGACCTTAGTTTCGTGACAGTTTACATTAGACATGACCAGGAGCTGAAAGGAGCTGATCTGGTCGCGCCTGCGTTGTTTGCACTTCTTATCTGATGGCAGGACACATGAACAAGCTTTAAAAGGACTGGGGAGAAAGATTCTGTGTCTTTTGTATAGAGAATCCACTGGTTGTAATGTAATTATCTGAGTAAATATGCAGACGCTCCCTAGCTCTCTGCTCAGCCCCCCTCCCTCTCTCCCTGCAGCCGTTTGTAAAGTAATGAAGGAAGGCTGCCTACTGAGCTTATCTTCTCTCCTGAGCAAATAAGAGGGAGAAATAAAATGCATATAGCTTCTGCACAATACAGTTCTCCTCTGTGGATTAGCAACACAATGTTTGCTAAACTACAGAGACTGAGTATCAGGAACGTGCATGTGAGGATATAGTGATGATCACAGAGGAGGTACTTGTTTTTTTAAACACAGAAACACAACGCCCCTTTTTTCAAGCCTCAAGAGGGGAGTATCAGCCTGTTAGGTAAGGAACTCAGTTCTTTGCAAAAACCCTTAAAATTTATGATCCAAAAAGCCTCTCAATTTGATAATTTTCGCCTCCAATCTCCACCACAATGCGACTTAAATTCTTTTTGTATACTGATAAAAGTGACGATACTCAGATCACTATTATGCAATTCAACAAAGTGTTTAGATAAATTAGTATATTTTGTTCTGATATCTGAAATATGCTCTGCAATCCTTGTCCCTTTAGTTTCCTAATAGTGCAACCAACATATAGCAGGCTGCATTTACAGCCAATTACATAAACTATATATTGTAAGTTGCAGTTGATAAAGCTATTAATATTGAAATTTTCATTGGTGCTGGAATTTTTTTTTTTTATTTGTATCAGCAAATGTGCACATATTGCACCTACCACCACCTCACCTATAAAAGCCTTTCTGAAATAGCCACATTTTATTTTGTTGCTCATTTGTACTCAAAAAAGAATTTGGGGACAAAGTGTCCCCTAATTTTTGATTTCGCTTTGATACTACATGGACACCTCCACTTAAAATCATACAAGCTGTCTGGCTTTCTGTTCATTTCTTGAAAAAACAACCAATATTTTTCATGTACCCCATTACTGTGACAATAAAAACTGCAGACAACAAACCCATTTCAAAAAAAAAAATTTAATTACTTTCAGAATGTGGAGACACAAGAACAAATTATTTTGAATAAAATGTGTAAAAGAAATAAAACATAAAACCCCCCTCAAATTGGGCTAATGCAGTAATTGTAACAACCTGAATGTCATAATTATATAGTTATGGTTTATTATCGCTCCTCTGAAATAAAACTAAAAAAAAAAAGAAAAAGTTTGTCATTACAGGCAGACCCCATGTTTTTGTATGAAAGTTGGAACGGTACTTTTTTTTATGTGTAAGGGTGATTTCACTTGGAGAAAATTAATGTGTTCATTTTAAAAAAAAAGACCAAAAAAACCCTCCTGTGAAAGCACCAACTTCATTTTTTTTTTTGTTTTGGTAGTTGGGAGGAGTAAACCCCACTAAAATGTTTGTTTTGGGCTTTTCCCCCCGTTCGAAGATTTTTCATCTTTTTTCTGTCCCTTTTAAAGAAAAAAATTGTACCGCAGCCCTTGGTTTGTGAGTCTGGGGCTCGGAGGAGGATTTTTTTTTCTATATAATTTTTGGTTCCATATAACATTTTCAGTTTTTTTTTCCTCTGAAAAAAAAACTGAAAACAGTCAATGATTTTAATAAAAAAAACATTCGTGTTCAAGAACTTTTTTTTTTTCTTTTCGTTTTGTGTGGTTTTTTTTAAACATTTTGCAAAAAAACCAGGAGGGAGAAATTTACTATTGGGTTACGTGAATGTTTTTTAGTGGTTTTTTTGCAAAAAAACCTTGCAATTATAATGTGTTTTTTTGCAAAAAAGTCCCAAAAAATTATCAAAAAAATGCAAAACGCACAAAAAGCAGAGCTTTTGAAGGAGTGGACAAAAAACTCATTTTTAGAAAATCTGAAAATGAAAATGTTGTAAGTCCAGATATAAATGCAAGTTTTGGGCTGGGTTGCCTTGTTCCAGTCAATTGGAGGATGGGATTTGGGTTTGTACTGGCAGTGGCTGCTGCCTATGTTGTAATGCCCCTAGCGCCCAAAAAAACATCGTGTGTTTTATGGAGCTCGCATATATGCGCGTTTCCCGCAGCGTGGAGGGGGGGCCAGCGCCCCCCCGGCCCCCATAGAATTGTTTACTTGCGGCGTTAAATCGCCGCAAATAATTGAGTCCCCATCTCCCCACGCTTTTAGAAAAAAGATAGTTTTGGACGAGGGGGGGGAGGCATAATCCTAGTTCTCTATGAGAGCTATTGATTACTGAAATTTTGGGGGCGCTTTTCCCCTCGCAATTAAAGCGCAGTACCCGTAAAACTTAAGCGGCGAATGCGCTCCAAAAAAACCCTTGTGAACATCCCTAAGGGAGCATTGGAGACTCATGTTCCCAGGGCTAAGAAATGGGGTTTGTTTTTTGTTTGATGTCGCAGTTGGTCATTTCAATAAAATTTTTCCCTTCTTAAGTCGGATATGTGTAAATTTTCTGTTATTGTTGTATTAAAAAAAAGGGTGCCCCCTAAAAATCCACATCTCAAAAAGCATACCCTATGTTGAATGCAGAATTTTAAAAAACAATGAAAAAAAAAGTTTTCCTTAGGAGTTAGAATCCACCATTCCCTGTGGACCAAATGTTTTTCCCCGCCCAGGTGGGTATATTTTTGTTATTTTTTGAAGCATAAAATTAATCTTTAAATTTAAACATTTTCATTTAGTCCAGATTTCTATGGTGACTTTTTTTGAATGTGTTTTTCTGATCAGAGCTCAGTCTCTGCATAAAACGTGCAAGTAAAACATTTTGAATGCCCGCCAGTCACCACTAGGGGGAAACTTTTTTCTTCCACTTTCAAAGTCACGATTGGCTGAAACCCCGACCCTATGTTTTGTTGTTTCAGTCATCCTAAAAAATGGCTTGCTAAAAAAATTTCTTTCCCTTAAAATGTACTTTTTTTTTTCAGGAAGCATTTCTAGGGACAGACTTATCCAAAAAAAATACATTTTAAATACCAGACCTTTTTAAAAATGCATTCCCAAAATTTTGGCAACAGCGGTAAATAAACACAAGTTTACTATTCATATTTTGTATAGAGTGAAAAGTATTAGGACATTTTATTTGTTTTTCTATTTTAATTATTATAGTGAGGTTTGCAGTTGATCTTTGGCTTTTAGTGTTTATGTAACATCATAAAAAAATCATGTTATTTGTTCCCCAGAATAGTTTTATGTTACAAATAAGTTGCCATTTGTTTAATGATGGTTTGGTTTTTTTTCCTATTTCATTGAAAAAATGGATTTATTAAAGGAATTTTTAATTGTATTTAAATTTTTTTAAAAGGATATGTTGATATTTTTTTAAATAAAAAAATTTAAACTCTTTTCCTCTTTTCCTTGGATTCGTGCTGCCCTTTTTCACTCTCCGATGGTCTTTGTTTTCTTCTGGGGCTTCTTTCCATGGCAACACTCATTTAGGCACTTAGTTCCCAAAGGTGACATACTAATGGGGACATGAAAAACTGCAACGTGAAAACCGTTCGAAAAAAAAGCCAGAAAAAATGGCGACCTTTTAGAAGGGAGAGCACGAAATCCAGTGGCGAGTAAGTATTAACAAAATCAAAAAATCTAATTGGACAACGCCTTTAATGTACTATATCTGCTTATCTCTTGTGTTGTGAAAAGACCAGAAAAAGCTGACATCAGCAGCTTGGGAATGGAGCAGTACTGAAAAGGAATGTATGTTAAACATATTTGCATTTTAAGCCCACAGACATTAATTTTTAAAAACTAAAACATCTAATTAATCTTAAAGGCTATTGAGACTAATTTTCAGTATAGTTTATTTGCTTCCTAAATGCAAAATTAAGCAACTTTCTTAAGTGTCTTATTTAAGAAATTCCTATAATTTTGCTTTTGTGCAACTCCTCCACACAGTTGGCAGTGCTGTTGCTTCTGACATACAGTGGGTGAAATAAGTATTAAGCATGTCACCATTTTTCCAAGTAAATCTATTTCTAAAGGTGCTATTGATATGAAATTCTCACCAGATGTCGGTAATAACTAGAGATGGGTGAATCGATTCTAACGAAGTGGAATTCGTTTAGAATTTCAGGAAAACTTCGGTTCGGAACGAAAGTTCGAAATTTGGGTATTCGCGCTTGTGAAAGGAAGTGTGCTTTTGATGATAAAAATGGCTTGAGAGCACAGGGCGTTACATGGGGCAAGCACCTTGGGAGGAGAGGGATAGCCTGCATTGAACATGTGCAGAGATGAAGCCAAATCAGAGACCTGCGGGATTCTGTGATGTCACCGCCTATATAAGTCCAAGGGCGCGACGCGGGTGCTCATACCGCTTACTGTCACTGTACTGATTAGGGAAGGTGCTGCCGATGGCCTGCTTGTGTTGGCTTGATGACTAAAGAACTCATTTTTATACAGCAATTTTTGGGGGGGTTTTTGTCTCAGCTTGTCTGGAGAGAGCTTCTCTTAACGTTCTATTTCTGATTTTTGGTGGTATTGGATCTGAAAGTCCGTGTGTGCCCAGTGCTTAGTACATATACATATTGTTGAATGCTATCTGCTCACAGCACATTGAATATCCAAGGGTGATCTAAGCTGTTCCTGTTGTATTACATTTAAAGAAACAGCGTTTATTTTTTACATACAAATACCACTTCATTTTTGGCTGCTCAATTCTTTTGCGCAATTAACATCCCAGGGGTTAATTAGCGTTTGTTTGCTGCTGTGGTCACTAAAAGAAAACTATTATTTCACCGCCAAAAAAAGGACATTTTCCTGTTGCATAATTCACAAGCGAAGTGTTAATTACAAGTTTTCCTCTTGTGTAGAGTAAAAAACACGCCAATGTAAACACGCTAACAAAGCTGGTAGTTTTGTGGTTGCTCAATTGTTTGGGCGGCAAATTTATATTCCAGGGGTTAATTAAACGTTGTTCTCCTGCTGTGGTGACTAAAAGAAACCTATTATTTCACGCCAAAAAAGACATTTTTTCCTGTAGCATAATTTCAATAGCGAAGGTTATTACAAGTTTTCATCTTGTTGTGTAGCGTTAATAAAAAAAACAGCCATTTGTAACAAGCTACAAAGCTCGTAGTTTTTTTATTTTTTTGGTTGCTCAATTCTTTTGCGCAATATTTACATCAGGGGTTAATAAGCGTTGTTCTGTGCTGTGGTGACTAAAAAGAAACTATTATTTCACCACCAAAAAAGAAATTTTTCTGTAGCATAATTCACAATAGCGAGGGTTAATTTAAATGTTTGCCTCTTGTTGTGTAGCGTAAAAAAACACGCCATCGTTAACATGCTTACAAAGCCTCGTAGTTTGTGGTTGCTCAATTGTTTGGAGCAATTTATCATCCAGGGGTTAATTAACGTTGTTCTGATGCTGTGGTGGACTAAAAGAATACCTAATATTTCACCGCCAAATAAAACATTTTTCCTGTAGCAATAATTCACAAGCGAAGGTTAATTACAAGTTTTCCTCTTGTTGTGTAAGCGTAATAAAAACAACGCCATTGTAACATGCTACAAGCTCATTAGTTTTTTGGTTGCTTCAATTCTTTTGCGCAATTTCAAACAGTGGTTAAATAAGCGTTGTTTCTGCTGCTGTGGTGACTAATAGAAAAACTATTATTTCACCACCAAAAAGACTCTTTTTACCTGTAGCTTTAATTCACAAGCGAGGTTATAAATACAAGTTTTTTCTCTTGTTGTGTAGCGTAAAAAAAAACACGCCATGTAACACGGTACAAAGTGGTATCTTGTGGCTCTGCTCAATTGTTTGGCGCAATTACATCCAGGGGTTTATTAAGCGTTGTTCTGCTGCTGTGGTGACTAAAAGAAACTATTATGTCACCACCAAAAAAGACATTTTTCCTGTAGCAGTAATATCACAAGCGAAGGTTAGTACAGTTTTCCTCTTGTTGTGTAGCGTAAAAACACGCAATCGTTAACATGCTACAAAGCTGTGTTTTGTGGTTGCTCAATTGTTTGCCGCAATTTAATCGCATCCAGGGGTTAATTAAGCGTTATATTCTGCTGCTGTGGAGACTAAAAGAAACCTATTATTTCAACGCCAAAAAAATACATTTTCCGTGTAGCATTAATTCATACCGAAGGTTTTAATTACATGTTTTTCTCTTGTTGTGTAGCGTAAAATACTCGCCATTGTAAAACGCTAAAATAGCTTGTTGTTTTTGCTGCTCAATTCTCTTGCACAATTTACATCCAAGGGTTAATAAGTATTTTTCTCAGTTGTAATCAGTAAAAGAAACTTTGTTTCTTTTAGACAATGTGGGGGGCACAGCACAGGAAGAAATTTCTGTAGCATAATAATTTTACGAAGGTTAATTAACAGCCTGTTTTTGCTTTTATATTAAGTAATATACACAGAGTTTTTAAAACGGACACATACAAGTCAATTTTTTCATGCCATTTGTGGAGCGCAATTTATATTAAGGGTACCAAGCTTGTTTACTGGTTTCATTGGAAGGTCAAATACAGGGTGTGTATTTATCATTATACAGATATCTTCATCTAACAATGTTCTGTACATTTTAGAACAAAACAGTTCTAGTCAGTCAGAGAGGTGGGCAGGCTCTATCACCTGCGAGTGGCAGTGCACAAACAGTCCTGGAGCAGGGCCCAAGGTCGCCAGCACTGTCATGGGGACGTCGCAGAGGGGACAATCGGTTTGAGGCCACAACTGCGCTGTCATCTCGCGGCGTTATGCTGACTAGAAACCCAAGGGTTCTTGATTGGTTGACTTGGTCAACCACTTACCTCCCAGATGACATCTGACAAACCACCAGCCAAGAGTCGGTGGGAACGTCAGACTCATAACCCATAGTTGGCATGGCCCGGGAGCAGGTCAGCGCGCCCTCACCTGCCCTCAACCAGCCTCTGTCCCAAATCCGGTTCCCTCAGCCAGAGATTTCACAACCTATGAGGTCTGGGCTAGCGTTCACTTATATCGTGAGGGATGGACATTTTGAGGAGGCAGTCAGCAGCTACTTGCAGCGAAGAAAATGGGGCCAATATCTTCCTGCTTCTTGCAGTAGGGGGGCAAAGTTAAGATGTTGAGAGTGGCTTGGAGGTCATGTTGTGAGGGTGTCAGCCTCTCCCTGCATACAAGACCGTGATGAGGACAGCAGTGACTATGAAATACAAATAGATGATGATGTAGCGACCGCACTTGGGAGTCCGAGTAGGCAAGGGTTCATCATAGTCAGGAGGAAGAGGGCGTCAGCTTGCGCGTCAGGCAGCGCGCAGCAGCAAGTGGGTTGTGGGGCCATGAGTCAGAAGGGTAAAGCAGCAGTGTGAGGTTCGGGAGCAAGCGGGCCAGGGGGAAAAAAACAACCCGATTCGCAGGTCCAATGAAAGTAGCGGCACAGGGGCTCAGCGAGGTCAGCCGAATATTAGGTGATATGTAGAATCTGTGGGCAGAAAGTGAAGCGTGGCCAGGGAGCTAACGTTGCACCACGGCCCTGCGTCAACACATGCAGCATCACCATCTGGTGGCCTGGGAGAAAAGTGGGCTCAGCTTGCTGGTGGTCTCCGGCTGCTGCAGGCAACACGCAGCAGCAGCGCCCAGTGGCACGCATGCATTGCTACCAGTCAAGGCTCCACCACCTCTGCAGAAGGGAGCTGTTTCTCTTTGACATCTTCTCTCGGGTTCCAGGATGCTCCTAGACTCCTCGCTACTCATGGCGCAGCAGTCGTTCAGACAAGGCGATTGCAAAAGAAGACAAAACCAGTATGCGTCCAGACCATCCTAAGGTGCTAGCAGCTGACCGTGCTCCTGTCAAGTTGTTGGTTACTGCAGTCCCCTACCTTTTCCAAATGGTGGACTCTGCACTGTTTCAGAGACTAATGGCTTGTGCCGAGCCGAGATGGAGAGTTCCATGCCGTAATTTCTTTTCCAAAAGGCAGCCACCGCACTTAATAATTATGTAGTAAAGAAGGTGGGCCAGTCCTTGAGCTTATCAGTTTGTTCCAAGGTGCACGGCAAGCGCGGACATCTGGCAGCTGTAACTAACGGTCCAGGGCCCAGTACATGTCCTTTACGGCCCACTGGGTGAATGTGCTCCTGCCCAGGCACACAAACAACTTGGAAGGAGAGGCCGTTTTCTCCTCCACGTTGTCAAACTGCGGCTCCTGTGCCAATGTCCGCCTCCTCCTCCTTCCTACACCACCACCTACCATCTCAGCCTTCCACCAAGTACTGCTCCATATACCACATGGTGTAGGGCACAGCGGTGTCCACGCAGTTTTACACCTGGCTTGCCTCGGTGAATCGACAGTCACACAGGAGAGGAACTACTCCGCGTCATGCAGCAAGAAATCGGATGTGTGACTTTCTCCGCGCACAACTGCAAATCGGAACCATGTTGTGACGGACATGGGAGTAACATGTGGGTGTCCGCGCTGCACCTCACCCCAGGAGGATGAGTCCATTGCGCCACTTGCATTGGCGCATGTGTTCAATCTGGTTGTGAAAAGGTCCTGAAGTTCTTCCAACGATCTTCAGAAGATTCTGAATAAATGCCCCCAAGGAAAACTGTGCCATGCACTTCATCCATTCCTACAAGCCAGGAACACCTCCTCGAGTTGCAGCGACAAGAACTGCTCCCCAACACCACTCTGATATGCGATGTTTCCACCCGTATAGAAATTCACAGGCTGCACATGTTGGGCCGACTGTATGAACCAGAGGAAAGGCATTTAAAGTATTTTTGTGTTTCCAGGCGGAAAGGAGTACTCCACTGTGTAACTTTGATGGTCAGGCCAGTGGCTGCTCAATGCGTGACACCTGCCGTTTGTTTGAGGCATTCGAGGATGCCACGTTATTTGGTCAGTCGCCTGGTCTACGGTATGAATAATCGTCATTCAACTGACTATGTCCTGGAACAGATGCTGAAAATCGGTCTGGGCAGGGGATGTAGACGTGGCGACTTCTATCTCATGGCCACCATGAGTCAGGGGGGGGGATGATATGGAGGAGGGGTGGACATTGGTGCAGAAAGTAATTGTCTGGTGAAATGAGTAGATTTTCCACCCAGGTTGTCAAAAGAGGAGGAGCAGAGCAACTGGAGGAGGTGATGAGAGATGAGGAAGATGTGGCAGATGTTACACCGACATGCTAAGTGGCAGTATTACAGTGGAGATGAAGGCAGGGATCCCTCGGAGTCAATTGTGCAAGATGGCCCGCTGCATGCTGATTTACCTGGCTAGTGACAGCGAATAGTCAGCATCCAGGCCAGAGGGATGACTTCGGCTCCTCCACCCTATTGGACGCTCGCTACTGGTCCAAGATGGGAGCCCTTTTCCTAGCTATTGAGAGGAGGAAAACTCAAATACTATAGGGAATCCTCCGTAGTCAGTTGGCCGCTGACTATGTGGCGGCATCGTCCCTCTGACAGGTCGGGACCGGGAGGTTCTTCAGCGTTCTCAGTACTACTGTCGCACCTGCCTGATGACACACATCTGCTGACAGTTTCTCCATCTGCCACCAACCAATCTTTAACAGGGACTGGTATTGCCACCACATGCCACTCTGTCAATTGTGCCACTTTATGACCACATTGATGCTGCTGCTGTTGCTGTTAGTGCTGTGACATCCACACTGTTTCATTATACCACTCTGTGCCTACTCCAGTTTTGCCACCTCCAGAAGAATGTCATTGTGCCACTGCCTGACCTCATGTGCTGCTGCTGTGCCTCACCCACATTGTGTCATTGTGCAAATGCCTGACCTATGATGCTGATGCAGTGACTTCACACTGTGTCATTGTGTCACGCTCTGACCTCATGCGGCGGCTGCCGTGTCCTCCTCTCTCTGTCATTGTGCCACTCTGTGGCCTTACTGCTTTTTGCACCTCCAGGAATGTCATTGTGCCACTGTCTGACATCATGTGCAGTTTGTGAATGACTTGGTCGTGACTACACACTGTGTCATTGTGCTCACTCTGTGGCCTATCTCCGTTTTTGCCACCTCAGATTGTCATTATGCCACTGCTTGACCTCATGCTGCTGCTGTCATGACACTCCACACTGTGTCATTGTGCCAACTGTCTGATCTCATGCTGTTTTTTTACTGCTGCAGTGGCCCTCCACACTGTGTTCATTGTGCCACTCCGTGGCCTTACTCCTTATTTTTGCCACCTCCGATTGTCATTGTGGCCACTGCTGACCTCAGCTGCTGCTGCTGCGCCCTCACACTGGGTCATTGTGCACTCTTGTGGCCTACTACCTGTTAGGTCACTCCGAATGTCATTTGTGCCAATGCCTGACCTCATGATGCTGCTGCTCTGTACCTAAACACTGATGTCATTATGCCACTGTCTGACATCATGCTGCTGCTGCCGTTTGCCTCCACACTGTGTCATTGTGCCACTCTGGGGCCCAATACTGTTTTTGCCAACTCCAGAATGTCATTGTGCCACTTGACTGACCTATGCTGCTGCTTGCCGTTCCCTCCACTTCTGTCATTTGTGCTACTCTGTGGCCTATACACTATTTTAGCCACCTCCTGAATGTCATTGTGCACGGTCTGTCATCATGCTGTGCTGTGGCTGCGGGTGCCGTGGCCTACACACATGTGTCATGGTGCCATCTCTGTGCTACTCCTGTTTTTGCCACCTCCAGAATGTCATTGTGCCACTTCTGACCTCATGCTGCTGCTGTGGATTGCGGTCGTTGACCACCAACACTGTGTCTCCATTGCTGCCACTCTGTGGAATACTCTGTTTTGCCACTCCAGTTGTCATTGTGCCACTGTCTGACCTCATGATGCTGCTGCTGTCGTGACCTCCACACTGTGTCATTGTGCCACTCTGAGGCCTACTCCTGTTTTTTTTTTTAGCCACCTCCAGAATGTCATTGTGCCACTACCTGACCCTCATGCTGCTGCTGCCATGAACTCCACCCCCCCCCCCCCCCCCCCCCCCCCCCTCCCCCCCCCTCTGTTGTTCAAATTGTGACACACTCTGTGCCTTACTCGTTTTTATACCACCTCCAGAATGTCATTGTGCCACGCTCTGACCTCATGCTGGATGCTGTGACCTCCAACACTGTGTCATTGTGCCACTTCTGTGGCCTATTATGTTTTGCCGACTCCAGGAATGTCATTGTGCCATTGCCAGACCTCATGCTGCTGCTGCTGTGCCTCAACCACTGTGTCATTGTCCACTGTCTGACTCATGCGGTGCTGCCGTGACATCCACACTCTTTCATTGTGCCACTCTGTGGCCTACTACAGTTTTGCACCTCCAGAATGTCATTGTGCCACTGTCCTGACCTCTCATGCTGCTGTTGTTGCTGCTGTCGTTGACCTACACCACTGTGTCATTGTGCAACATCTGTGCCTACTCTGTTTTTGCCTTCATCCTGAATGTCTTTGTGCCAATGCCTGACCTCGTGCTGCTGCTGCTGTGACCTTCACACTGTGTCATCGTGCCACTGTCTGGAACCTCTTGCTGCTGCTGTGGCTCTGCGTGCCTCCACCACTGTGTCATTGTGCCCACTCTGTGGCATACTGTTTTTGCCACCTCCAGAATGTCATTGTGCCACTGCCTGACCTAATTGCTGCTGCTGCCGGCTCTCCACTCTTGTCTTTGTGCCACTCTGTGCCTAAATCCTGTTTTAGCACCTCCAGAATGTCATTGTGCCACTGTCTGACCACATGCTGCTGCTGTGGCTGAGCCATGAAGTACACACTGTGTCATTGTGCCACTCTGTGGCCTTACTCCTGTTTTGCCACCTCCTGAATGTCATTGTGCCATGCCTGACCTCTATGCTGCTGCTGTGGCTGCTGGGGACCATCCACACTGTGTATTGTGCCACTCTGTAGCCTACTCACTGTTTTAGCCACCTCCAGAATGTTCATTGTGCCACTACCTGACCTCGATGTGCTACTTGTTGATCTGTGCTGATGGATGCACTAGATGCAATAGCGTTTGAAGACACTAATATTTTTGAATGCCGCATATTTTTGCATGTTCCATTGTGACGTAAAGAATTAGGTGGCTTGCCGTTGAGCAGGAAGAGAGATTCTCAATGGGGAAGTTGTGGGCAAACTGCGAGTGGGAGGGTGGGTAAACATAGAGCTGCAGCTTTTTTAAAATAAATATGAATATTACATATAAAAGAGAATGGTTTATGAAACAGCTGGAAAATATAACAGCACAATAAAACTTGTTTAATAGGGTTGAGCTTTTTTAAAAAAATTAATATGTATATTAGTATATAGGAGAAGTGCTTTATGGAATTTTAATATGACAGGGGTGTACTGTACAGTGAAATCTTTATTCCCAATGAATATCATTAGATGGGGAAAGGAGGGGGCTTATGGGGTGAAAAAAGTGGTAGTGTGCTGGGGAATGAAACACCTTTTCTGCTCATCCGTTGTAGGTGAGGCCGCAGTTGCAATAATATTAGAAAAAAGACGGAAGCTCATCAGTCAGTGCTGGGTTTGGTGGTGTCAGTGCCTGGACGGGCGTCGGTAAAGATGGGGGCAAGCTTTTAGGGAAATGGGTTTGCTGGGTTTGCTTTTTTAGGGGAGCATGGTGGCGTTTTAGCGGACATATTATGGTGTGTGTGCAGGAGGGGGAAAGGGGGAGGGGGCTTTATGTGGATTCTTGATGGAAATTGGTGGCCCTGTTAGGGGGTTACCAAATGATAAAAAAGGGAAAGTGGTTACACCACTGGATGGGACCTCAATCCCTGATAAACTAGGTCACGGCGAAACATGTGGGCGGTCGATATGACTTTTTAAAATTTTGGGTTTCCACCCCCTGTCTACAATGCCCCGTGCAGGGGTTTTCACAAGGGGGCCTTTTTTGTTCTGGTCCATGAGATTAGGGACGACGGGCCCAAAATATAGGGTTGGGATCCCTTACTGGAGGATTACCCTTTCTTAAAAAATTTTGGCCTCCTGTTAAAGGTGGTGCTCCACCAAATTGATAAAAAAGGGAGTTATTCCCTCTTTCAGAAGCAAAAAGGGGTTAAAAAGATGAGGTTAGAAATCAGGTTTTTTTAAATAGTGGCTCATGTCGGATGGGGGTCTGGGGCCCCCAGGGGGGAATTTATCTCAGGGGGCCCCCCCTGCTGTCATGAAAATATTACCCCTCTCGGGGCATAAATGGCCAATTTTTCCACATAATACAGTGTGCAAAAAAAGAACTGTTTGTTAAGTACAAAAGCAAGTGAGTCACATATCTGTTATTCCCTTCTTCTGTCTCACCGCGTCAGTCTAGCATATATGACACATAAGTAAGTGCTCCATCCACATCCCCCTCCACCCAATACCTATCCCTCCACCCACATACAAAACCCTCCCCCACAACAATTCCCCCCCACCACAACCCAAAATCCCCCTTCACCCCATACAATATCCCCTCCACCCACATAAATATCCCCTCCACCCACATACAAATCCCCTCCACCCACATTTCAAAAACCCCCTTACCCCATACAATTATCCCCCTCCCCCCACTTACAATATCCCCTCCCCCCACTTACAATTTCCCCTCCACCCACATACAAAATACCCCGCCACCCACTACAATATCCCCCCCCACCCACACACAATATCCCCTTCCCCACATACAAT